>CM076576.1:984101252-984367158 GCA_034641835.2 Pinus albicaulis
CAAAGGTGTCCCGGGTGACATAAAAGTGCATCTTGGAGGTGAAAATTTGGAACTTGCGTGCCCCCCAAGAGTGCCTTGTAAGTGTGGCCGAATTCTGGGTCACTCTCATAGAGAAGCGGCCAATCAGAAGTCTCGTGCCCACAAGAGTTGAGCAGGGTGGTGAGCGCCACGATCGGTGGTCGGCTGAGGCAGTCTGCAACATTATTGGTGCTACCCTTCTTGTACTTGATGTTCAAATGAAACTGTTGCAGATATGTGGACCACTTCTGATGGCGATCATTCTGCACCTTCCCTTGTGTCTGTATGAACTGCAGGGGCCGGTGGTCTGTGTGGATGATTGTTTCCTTCCCCAAAATGTAATGCTTCCATTGTCGACAGGCTTGCACAATGGAATACATTTCTTTGTCATGAGTGGGATACTTGCGAACTGTCTCAGACAATGTCTCACTGTGATATGCCACTGGATGTCCCTGTTGAGTAAGAACTGCCCCAATAGCATAGTCAGAGGCATCTGTCTCGATCTCAAATGGCTGCTGCAAGTCTGGTAAGGTGAGCACTGGGGCAGAACAGAGGCGATTTTTCAATTCTTTGAACGCCTTATGTTGAGGTTCCGACCAAAAGAATTTTTCTCTCGCTCCTCCTTTGGTGACTTGACTCAAGGGCCAAGTGATATGAGAGAATCCCAACACGAATCTACGTTAGAAATTAGCAAGACCCAGAAAGCTGCGAAGCTCTGTTATAGTAGTCGGGGCTGGCCAATCCCGAATGACTTGGATCTTGGCTGGATCCACATGCACCCCCTTTCATCAATAATGTATCCCAGATATTGAACCTGGGTCATGCCAAACGTGCACTTCTCCAAATTGGCACACAACTTGTGTTGCCGCAGTGTTTGGGGGACTTGTCGGATGTGATGAAGGTGCTCTTCCCAAATCTTGCTGAAGATCAGAATGTCATCCAAGTACACCACTACGAATGAGTTGGTGAATGGCCGCAAGATGTCGTCCATCATCCTCATGAAGGTTGCGGGAGCATTCGTCAACCCGAAAGGCATGACCGGCCATTCAAAAAGGCCTTCCTTAGCTTTGAAGGCAGTCTTCCACACATCAGAGGGTTCAATTGGTACCTGGTGATACCCAGACTTCAGGTCGATCTTACTGAAATATTTTGCACCTTGGAGTTGGTCCAGAAGGTCATCAATCCGTGGGATTGGGTACCTATTCCGGACGGTGATCTTGTTCAGCGCCCGATAGTCAATACAGAGTCTCCACGTCCCATCCTTCTTCTGTACCAACACGATCGGGCTCCCACAGGGCGATGAACTTGGTCTGATGTGACCTTTCTGCAACGGCTCCTGAATCTGCCTCTTGATTTCATCATTTTCCAGAACAGAGCGTCGATAGATCGGTCCATTGGGTAGTGGCGCACCTGGGGTCAGATCAATCGGGTGCTTGACCTGGCAGTGCAGAGGAACCCCTGTGGGTGAGGTGAAGATGTCCCAGTACTCCTCCACGACCTTATCCATTTGTTGTTGTCGTGCAGAGGGGCCCTGTCTGGAGGTCGTGGCCACAGTCTTCTTCTTGCCCTGGGGGCGGATCATCAGAAAAACGAATTTCCTGGTTTGGGAAATGAGCTTACTGCATTGTTTTGCAGTAACCAAAGAGATAGTCGTAGGAGGTGGTACCTCTGGTATCCTGTACAACTTATTTCCCAAAGTAATAATAACGGCACGAGGTCGAGACTCATACACAGCATGACGCTTCCACAAGTATGGTTGTCCTAATAATACATCAGAAACATCAATAGGAGCAACGTCACATAATACCTCATCCGTGAAGGGCTTGATGCTATAGGGAATGCGACACTGCCGGCTGACGCGGAGATCTCGTCCTTGGTGAAGCCACCCGATGGTGTATGGATGTGGGTGAGCTGTGGTCGGCAAGCCCAACCGCTTCACGGCGTCTGCTGAAATGAGGTTCTTTTTGCTCCCATTGTCGACAATGAACTGTACAGGGGAGCCCTTTACCCACATCTGGGAGTGGAAGAGACGTTCCTCCTCCTCTGGATCTTCCGGTTCCTCCTTCTGGACCTTTGTAGTGGCAACAGTGGCGTTGGGCTCCGCATCAATAGTCTGTTTCCCTTTTTCATTCCCCTTTTCAGGTTCTGATTCGGAGTCGGAGCATGCATCTGACTCAGAAGCCCTCATCTCGGCCACTAGCGATTGCTTGGCCCGACACTCACTTGTGTTGTGAGTGGAGCTCTTATGGAACTCACCACTTTCCCGTGTCCTTCTTTGGCTTTACGGTGTTGTTCTTTTCTTGTGGCTTTGACGGGTTGTCTTTAGCCGCCATGCCTTGGCTCTGTCCTTTGTTCTGTGGTTTGGAAGCACCTTTTCCTTGCTTTTAATTCGCAGATCCAAAGTCTCGCTTCTTCTGTTTGAATTTCTGCTCAATCTTGGCAGCATACCGGTATGCCGTACCAAGCGAGGAGATGTCGAGGAACTCCATTTCCTCCTGAATGTATCTGTGCAGACAGCTGCGATACTTTAGCACCAAATTTTTCTCTGAATCTTTGATACCCAACTTTGTGCGCATGGTATGGAACAGATTCGTCAGCTCGTGCACATCTTGATCCCTTTGTTGTCGCAGCGTGGTCCATTGTATGTACTTGTCCTCATAGCTCCCTACGGGATTGTACTGTTCCTTGACGGCGTCTCGGAAAGAATTCCAAGTTGGTACAGCCGAGAACAGAGAGGGTTCTGTCTGGTCCTTGTTCTCACAGTAGGTTTCCCACCAGTCCTTAACATGGGGGGTAGCTTTGAGAAGTGCAAAAATAATCTTCTCCCGGTCTGAAAAGTCATGAACAGAGAAATATCCTTCTAATAGATTCAACCATCTATCTACGGCATCTGCGTCTATTTGACCCTCAAATATGGGAATGTCAAAATTTACTTGTACCATAAAGGGAGTCGCAACTCCAGAGTGGCTACTGGATGCAGATGCGCCGCCGGTGGGCAGCCGTTGAAGGATCTGAGCAAAGCTATCCATCATCGCGTTCCTTTGTTTTCCGAGGGCCTCCTCGAGCAATATTTTGATAGGATCTCCTGCTCCCTCATCTTTCTTTTCGTCCCCCATGGGCGTCCGTCGAGGTTTACGAGGCTGATCTTGCAAAGGTTCCACCAGATCAAGCCCTAGCTCCTTATACCCCGGCCTCGTTGGGGACATGCAAAGAAGGATCGAGAAAAAGCAGACCGCTCTGATACCACTGATCCGGATTTATGCAGGAACGCAACAGAATAAACACATAACCATAAATACAGAGATGCAGCGGAAATAACACTTCATTTCATTAATATCAAGAACTGAAATTTGCTTACAGACAGAATGGAAATAAAACTAGCTAGGGCACTGGTAGCTATCTCTGAGAAGAGATGTGGCAGCTACAGGCCTCTGAACTGTGTTACAATGAGGCTCGAGGGCCTATTTATTATTGAGAAACAATGGAGAACCCTCAACATCCCAAAAACCTAACCTAGGAGATGAAGCGCCAAAACTATGGGCCCCGTTTGGGTAAATTGGTGTTTCAACTTCCCAGGGACGTAACTTTGGCATACTATCTCCGTTTGACGCACATGATACATCATTAGAAAGCTCTATCAGAGACAGTGGCGCTTTCGTACCCAAAAGCGTCGTTTAGGGCCTCAAAACGGCTCCGGAAGTTTAGGACCCGAAAAACTGCTAAAAATAGTAAACTGTGTCGAAACTAAAAAACGGAAATAGACAATGGTGGAGCCCCAAGTCGAATAGGCGGATGACCACCAATATCCACCTGGATCATCTCCCCCCACCGGAAGCAATGGTCCCCATTGCGTTAAGTTCCTCCATGAGATGAGGAAATTTACGAACTTGGTCACACAGTGAACCACTTTCCTTGGTGCGGGAGTTGGCCAGCTTTGACAACCCGATACAGTTGGATCTGTTGTTGACGAGTGTTCTTGATTTGCATGTCCATGATACAATCTGTGGTGGCCTGTTCCATGCAGTCTGGGTTTAACTCTGTTGGTGTGAGTTGTTCTGTGTAATATCCCGTGAGAGGTGGAAAGTGGAGCCCGGCGATCCACATTGAAGGCGGGTGGAACCAAGGAATGGTGGAATACTAAGCTTGAAGGCATTGTTCACAGAAACGACCTTCCTGATGGTGTACGGCAGTATCGGAGTGGGGCGAAGCTTGCGGTGAGGTCCGGTGGCGCTCATACATGAAATGTAGCCATACTTTGTCGCCCACAGAGTGGTGTGGCACCCGGTGTTGATCATGGCGGCGCTTGTGCCATTGGCTCACGTCGGCCTCATGGCTTGTTGGCGGATGTGTTGAATGCGCTCGATGGCTTCTGCTTTGTCAACTTGTTGGACATGGTGAATCGCTTTGGCTTGTTTCTGAAACGACATGGCTATGTCAATGGGACATAGTGGTTGGAATCCCAGCCCACGAAGGGGAGGCATGGCCAGTGAGCTGTGGAAACCGTTATAGCGTGGTGTTGTACATAGGGGAGGCTCTCGTCCCATGTGCGTGGATGCCTTGAGTTGTACATGCGCAGAATGTGTACAATCATTCTGTTGACGACCTCTGTCTGGCCATCTGTTTGGGGATGGAAAGCTGTGGACTTGGTGAGCTTTGTTTCCAACATTGACCAGAGGCTGGACCAAAATGTGCTGAGGAACCTGCTATCTCGATCTGATATGATAGGCTGTGGGATCCCAAAGTGCACCCACACTCGTTCAAAGAAGAGTTTAGCAGTGGCTTCTGCTGTGATATTCTTCTTACAGGCCGCCATGATGGCCATCTTCGAGAATCTGTCAACGACCACGAAAACACAGTCATTTCCATTCTTAGTAGAAGGCAGGCCTGACATGTAATCCATGGAGATGGATTCCCACGGTCGACTAGGGGTAGGTAGTGGAGTATATAGGCCTTGCTTCTTGATGGTCGGTTTGGCAATGGCACAAGCAGTGCAGGATCTGATGTGCTTCTCGACATCCTTTCGAAGGTTCGGCCAATAGAAATACTTCTGTAGTATTGCTACTGTTTTCTCGACCCCGAAATGCCCAGCGACTCGACTGTAGTGTGCTTCCCATATCATCTTAGCACGCTCGCTTGAAGGAACACAAAGGTGTCCCAGGTGACATAAAAGTGCATCTTGGAGGTGAAAATTTGGAACTTGCGTGCCCCCCAAGAGTGCCTTGTAAGTGTGGCCGAATTCTAGGTCACTCTCATAGAGAAGCGGCCAATCAGAAGTCTCGTGCCCACAAGAGTTGAGCACGATGGTGAGCGCCACGATCGGTGGTCGGCTGAGGCAGTCTGCAACATTATTGGTGCTACCCTTCTTGTACTTGATGTTCAAATGAAACTGTTGCAAATATGTGGACCACTTCTGATGGCGATCATTCTGCAACTTCCCTTGTGTCTGTATGAACTGCAGGGGCCGGTGGTCTGTGTGGATGATTGTTTCCTTCCCCAAAATGTAATGCTTCCATTGTCGAAAAGCTTGCACAATGGAATACATTTCTTTGTCATAAGTGGGATACTTGTGAACTGTGTCAGACAATGTCTCACTGTGATATGCCACTGGATATCCCTGTTGAGTAAGAACTGCCCCAATAGCATAGTCAGAGGCATCTGTCTCGATCTCAAATGGTTGTTGCAAGTTTGGTAAAGTGAGCACTGGGGCAGAACAGAGGCGGTTTTTCAGTTCTGTGAACGCCTTCTGTTGAGGTTCCGACCAAAAAAAATTTGCTCTCGCTCCTCCCTTGGTGACTAGACTCAAGGGCCAAGTGATATGAGAGAATCCCAACACGAACCTCCGATAGAAATTAGCAAGACCCAGAAAGCTGCGAAGCTCTGTTATAGTGGTTGGGGGTGGCCAATCCCGAATGACTTGGATCTTGGCTGGATCCACATGCACCCCCCTTTCATCAATAATGTATCCCAGATATTGAACCTGGGTCATGCCAAACATGCACTTCTCCAAATTGGCACACAGCTTGTGTTGCCGCAGTGTTTGGAGGACTTGTCGGATGTGATGAAGGTGCTCTTCCCAAGTCTTGCTGAAGATCAGAATGTCATCCAAGTACACCACTATGAATGAGTTGGTGAATGGCCGCAAGATGTCTTCCATCATCCTCATGAAGGTTGCGGGAGCATTCGTCAACCCGAAAGGCATGAACAGCCATTCAAAAAGGCCTTCCTTAGCTTTGAAGGCAGTCTTCCACACATCAGAGGGTTCAATTGGTACCTGGTGATACCCAGACTTCAGGTCGATCTTACTGAAATATTTTGCACCTTGGAGTTGGTCCAGAAGGTCATCAATCAGTGGGATTGGGTACCTATTCCGGACAGTGATCTTGTTCAGCGCCCGATAGTCAATACAGAGTCTCCACGTCCCATCCTTCTTATGTACCAACACGATCGGGCTCCCACAGGGCGATGAACTTGGTCTGATGTGACCTTTCTGCAACAGCTCCTGAATCTGCCTCTTGATTTCATCATTTTCCAGAACAGAGCGTCGATAGATCGGTCCATTGGGTAGTCGCGCACCTGGGGTCAGATCAATCGGGTGCTTGACCTGGCAGTGCAGAGGAACCCCTGTGGGTGAGGTGAAGATGTCCCCGTACTCCTCCACGACCTTATCCATTTGTTGTCGTCGTGCAGAGGGGCCCTGTCTGGAGGTCGTGGCCACAGTCTTCTTCTTGCCCTGGGGGCGGATCATCAGGAAAACGAATTTCCTGGTTTGGGAAATGAGCTTACTACATTGTTTTGCAGTAACCAAAGAGATAGTCGTGGGAGGTGGTACCTCTGGTATCCTGTACAACTTATTTCCCAAAGTAATAATAACAGCACGAGGTCGAGACTCATACACAGCATGACGCTTCCACAAGTATGGTTGTCCTAATAATACATCAGAAACATCAATAGGAGCAACGTCACATAATACCTCATCCGTGAAGGGCTTGATGCTATAGGGAAAGCGGCACTGCTGGCTGACGTGGAGATCTCGTCCTTGGTGAAGCCACCCGATGGTGTATGGATGTGGGTGAGCTGTGGTCGGCAAGCCCAACCGCTTCACAGCGTCTGCTGAAATGAGGTTCTTTTGGCTCCCATTGTCGACAATGAACTGTACAGGGGAGCCCTTTACCCACATTTGGGAGTGGAAGAGACGTTCCTCCTCCTCTGGATCTTCTGGTTCCTCCTTCTGGATCTTTGTAGTGGCAACAGTGGCGTTGGGCTCCGCATCAATAATCTGTTTCCCTTTTTCATTCCCCTTTTCAGGTTCTGATTTGGAGTCAGAGCATGCATCTGACTCAGAAGCCCTCATCTCGGCCACTAGCGACTGCTTGGCCCGGCACTCACTTGTGTTGTGAGTGGAGCTCTTATGGAACTCACACCACTTTCCCGTGTCCTTCTTTGGCTTTACGGTGTTGTTCTTTTCTTGTGGCTTTGACGGGTTGTCTTTAGCCGCCATGCCTTGGCTCTGTCCTTTATTCTGCGGTTTGGAAGCACCTTTTCCTTGCTTTTGATTCGCAGATCCAAAGTCTCGCTTCTTCTGTTTGAATTTCTGCTCAATCTTGGCAGCATACCGGTATGCCTTACCAAGCGAGGAGATGTCGAGGAACTCCATTTCCTCCTGAATGTATCTGTGCAGACAGCTGCGATACTTTAGCACCAAATGTTTCTCTGAATCTTTGATACCCAACTTTGTGCGCAGGGTATGGAACAGATTCGTCAGCTCATGCACATCTTGATCCCTTTGTTGTCGCAGCGTGGTCCATTGTATGTACTTGTCCTCATAGCTCCCTACGGGATAGTACTGTTCCTTGACGGCGTCTCGGAAATAATTCCAAGTTGGTACGGCCGAGAACAGAGAGGGTTCTGTCTGGTCCTTGTTCTCACAGTAGGTTTCCCACCAGTCCTTAACATGGGGGGTAGCTTTGAGGAGTGCAAGAATAATCTTCTCCCGGTCTGAAAAGTCATGAACAGAGAAATATCCTTCTAATAGATTCAACCATCTATCTACGGCATCTGCGTCTATTTGACCCTCAGATATGGGAATGTCAAAATTTACTTGTACCTTAAAGGGAGTCGCAACTCCAGAGTGGCTACTGGATGCAGATGCGCCGCCGGTGGGCAGCCGTTGAAGGATCTGAGCAAAGCTATCCATCATCGCGTTCCTTTGTTTTTCGAGGGCCTCCTCGACCAATATTTTGATAGGATCTCCTGCTCCCTCATCTTTCTTTTCGTCCCCCATGGGCGTCCGTCGAGGTTTGCGAGGCTGATCTTGCAAAGGTTCCACCAAATCAAGCCCTAGCTCCTTATACCCCGACCTCGTTGGGGACATGCAAAGAAGGATCGAGAAAAAGCAGACCGCTCTGATACCACTGATCCGGATTTATGCAGGAACGCAACAGAATAAACACATAACCATAAATACAGAGATGCAGCGGAAATAACACTTCATTTCATTAATATCAAAGAGCTGAAATTTGCTTACAGACAATGGAAATAAAACTAGCTAGGGTACTGGTAGCTATCTCTGAGAAGAGATGTGGTGGCTACAGACCTCTGAACTGCTTTACAATGAGGCGCGAGGGCCTATTTATTATTGAGAAACAATGGAGAACCCTAAACATCCCAAAAAACCTAACCCTAGGAGATGAAGCGCCAAAACTATGGGCCCCGTTTGGGTAAATTGGTGTTTCAACTTCCCAGGGACGTAACTTTGGCATACTATCTCTATTTGACGCACATGATACATCATTAGAAAGCTCTATCCGAGGACTACAACTTTCGCCATGAATATCATTCCGGAACGGAATGATATTTTCTGGAGGCGCGATGCCCAAAAAACATCGTTTAGGGCCTCAAAACGGCTCCGGAAGTTCAGGACCCGAAAAACTGCTAAAAATAGTAAATTATGCCGAAACTAAAAAACTGAAAGAGACAATGGTGGGGGCCCAAGTGGAATAGGTGGGTGGCCACCAATATCCACCTGGATCATTCCTCCCCCCTTAGGAAGCAATGGTCCCCATTGCGTTAAGTTCCTCCATGAGATGAAGAAATTTCTGCTGAACTTGGTCCTTGGTGAACCACTTTCCTTGGTGCAGGAGTTGGCCAGCTTTGACAACCCGATACAGTTGGATCTGCTGTTGACGAGTGTTCTTGATTTGCATGTCCATGATACAATCTGTGGTGGCCTGTTCCATGCAGTCTGGGTTTAACTCTGTTGGTGTGATTTGTTCTGCAATGTCCGAGGTGTCCAGTAGAGGTGGAAAGTAAGGACGAAGGCGATCCACATTGAAGACTGGGTGCAGACCAAGGAATGGTGGAATACTAAGCTCGAAGGCATTGTTACCTACAGCCTTGGTGATGGTGTACGGGCCGTATCGGAGCGGGCGAAGCTTGCGGTGAGGTCCAGTGAGGCGCTCCTTCTGCAAATGTAGCCATACTTTGTCGCCCACCTGGAAGTGGTGTGGCACCCGGTGTTGATCATGGTGCTGTTTGTACTTCGCATTGGCTCTGTCCAATATATCATGAACCTGTTGGCGGATGTGTTGAATGCGCTCGATGAAGCTACTTGCTTTGTCAACTTCAGACTGGACATGAGCTGAATCGGCCTGAGCAGCTGCAAGCGGCATGGCTATGTCAATGGGACATAGTGGCTGGAATCCCAAGCCCACCTGAAAGGGGCTATGGCCAATTGAACTGTGGAGAGCCCGGTTATAACTGTGTTGTACATAGGGGAGGCTCTCGTCCCATGTGCGTGGATGCTTTGAGTTGTACATGCGCGGAATGTGTACAATCATTCTGTTGACGACCTCTGTCTGGCCATCTGTTTGGGGATGGAAAGCTGTGGACTTGGTGAGCTTTGTGTCCAACATTGACCAGAGGCTGGACCAAAATGTGCTGAGGAACCTACTATCTCGATCTGATATGATAGACTGTGGGATCCCAAAGTGCACCCACACTCGTTCAAAGAAGAGTTTAGCAGTGGCTTCTGCTGTGATATTCTTCTTACATGCCACCATGATGGCCATCTTCGAGAATCTGTCAACGACCACGAAAACACAGTCATTTCCATTCTTAGTAGAAGGCAGGCCCGACATGTAATCCATGGAGATGGATTCCCACGGTCGACTAGGGGTAGGTAGTGGGGTATATAGGCCTTGCTTCTTGATGGTCGGTTTGGCAATGGCACAAGCAGTGCAGGATCTGATGTGCTTCTCGACATCCTTTCGAAGGTTCGACCAATAGAAATACTTCTGAAGTATTGCTACTGTTTTCTCGACCCCGAAATGCCCAGCGACTCGACTGTAGTGTGCTTCCCATATCATCTTGGCACGCTCGCTTGAAGGAACACAAAGGTGTCCCAGGTGACATAAAAGTGCATCTTGGAGGTGAAAATTTGGAACTTGCGTGCCCCCCACGAGTGCCTTGTAAGTGTGGCCGAATTCTGGGTCACTCTCATAGAGAAGCGGCCAATCAGAAGTCTCGTGCCCACAAGAGTTGAGCACGGTGGTGAGCGCCACGATCGGTGGTCGGCTGAGGCAGTCTGCAGCATTATTGGTGCTACCCTTCTTGTACTTGATGTTCAAATGAAACTGTTGCAGATATGTGGACCACTTCTGATGGCGATCATTCTGCAACTTCCCTTGTGTCTGTATGAACTGCAGGGGCCGGTGGTCTGTGTGGATGATTGTTTCCTTCCCCAAGATGTAATGCTTCCATTGTCGGCAGGCTTGCACAATGGAATATTGGGAAATGAGCTTACTGCATTGTTTTGCAGTAACCAAAGAGATAGTCGTAGGAGGTGGTACCTCTGGTATCCTGTACAACTTATTTCCCAAAGTAACAATGACAGCACGAGGTCGAGACTCATACACAACATGGCGCTTCCACAAGTATGGTTGTCCTAATAATACATCAGAAACATCAATAGGAGCAACATCACATAATACCTCATCCGTGAAGGGCTTGATGCTATAGGGAAGGCGACATTGCTGGCTAACGCGGAGATCTCGTCCTTGGTGAAGCCACCCGATGGTGTATGGATGTGGGTGAGCTGTGGTCGGCAAGCCCAACCGCTTCACGGCGTCTGCTGAAATGAGGTTCTTTTGACTCCCATTGTCGACAATGAACTGTACAGGGGAGCCCTTTACCCACATCTGGGAGTGGAAGAGGCGTTCCTCCTCCTCTGGATCTTCCGGTTCCTCCTTCTGGACCTTTGTAGTGGCAACAGTGGCGTTGGGCTCTGCATCAATAATCTGTTTCCCTTTTCATTCCCCTTTTCAGGTTCTGATTCGGAGTCGGAGCATGCATCTGACTCAGAAGCCCTCATCTCGGCCACTAGCGACTGCTTGGCCCGACACTCACTTGTGTTGTGAGTGGAGCTCTTATGGAAATCACACCACTTTCCCGTGTCCTTCTTTGGCTTTACGGTGTTGTTCTTTTCTTGTGGCTTTGATGGGTTGTCTTTAGCCGCTATGCCTTGGCTCTGTCCTTTTTTATGCGGTTTGGAAGCACCTTTTCCTTGCTTTTGATTCGCAGATCCAAAGTCTCGCTTCTTCTATTTGAATTTCTGCTCAATCTTGGCAACATACCGGTATGCCGTACCAAAAGAGGAGATGTCGAGGAACTCCATTTCCTCCTAAATGTATCTGTGAAGACAACTGCGATACTTTAGCACCAAATGTTTCTCTGAATCTTTGATTCCCAACTTTTTGCGTAGGGTATGGAACAGATTCGTCTGCTCATGCACATCTTGATCCCTTTGTTGTCGCAGCGTGGTCCATTGTATGTACTTGTCCTCATAGCTCCCCACGGGATAGTACTGTTCCTTGACAGCATCTCGGAAATAATTCCAAGTTGGTACGGTCGAGAACAGAGAGGGTCTTGTCTGGTCCTTGTTCTCACAGTAGGTTTCCCACCAGTCCTTAACATGGGGGGTAGCTTTGAGGAGTGCAAAAATAATCTTCTCCCGGTCTGAAAAGTCATGAACAAAGAAATATCCTTCTAATAGATTCAACCATCTATCTATGGCATCTGCATCTATTTGACCCTCAAATATGGGAATGTCAAAATTTACTTGTACCTTAAAGGGAGTTGCAACTCCAGAGTGGCTACTGGATGCAGATGCGCCGCCGGTGGGCAGCCGTTGAAGGATCTGAGCAAAGCTATCCATCATCGCGTTCCTTTGTTTTGAGGGCCTCCTCGAGCAATATTTTGATAGGATCTCCTGCTCCCTCATCTTTCTTTTCGTCCCCCATGGGCGTCCGTCGAGGTTTACGAGGCTGATCTTGCAAAGGTTCCACCAGATCAAGCCCTAGCTCCTTATACCCCGGCCTCGTTGGGGACATGCAAAGAAGGATCGAGAAAAAGCAGACCGCTCTGATACCACTGATCCGGATTTATGCAGGAACGCAACAGAATAAACACATAACCATAAAGATAGAGATGCAGCGGAAATAACACTTCATTTCATTAATATCAAAGAATTGAAATTTGCTTACAGAAAGAACGGAGATAAAACTAGCTAGGGCACTGGTAGCTATCTCTGAGAAGAGATGTGGCGGCTACAGGCCTCTGAACTGCTTTACAATGAGGCGCGAGGGCCTATTTATTATTGAGAAACAATGGAGAACCCTAAGCATCCCAAAAACCTAACCCTAGGAGATGAAGCGCCAAAACTATGGGCCCCGTTTGGGTAAATTGGTGTTTCAACTTCCCAGGGACGTAACTTTGGCATACTATCTCCGTTTGACGCATATGATACATCATTAGAAAGCTCTGTCCGAGGACTACAGCTGTCGGGACGAATTTTATCAGAAAATTCGCTGGCGCTTTCATACCCAAAAAACGTCGTTTAGGGCCTCAAAACGGCTCCGGAAGTTCAGGACCCGAAAAACTGCTAAAAATAGTAAGTTATGCCGAACTGAAAAACTGAAAGAGACAATGGTGGGGGGCCAAGTGGAATAGGTGGGTGGCCACCAATATCCACCTGGATCAAATATGGGCTGGTTCTAGATAATTGAAACCCTAGTGTGAAGAAAAATATTTGTATTAGTGAAAATCCATTGATTTCTTCAAGAAAATATGTTATATTTAGAGAAACCCTAATTTGACTTGCCTCCTACCCAATGGGAGATGATGTGTTGTAGTAATTATCTTGTAGTTGGGCTTGAAAGGATTAGAAATAGAATACATGTGATGCTCAAGAGGATGCATTTCTTCTGAAGAGAGCATTGACATATGATGAATGGACAGTGGTTCCTCCTAGATAAGAGGAAGATAGGATCAATAGATACCGGAGAGCCTCTCGTAGTTTACATTAAAGATAAATACTTTAAAGACTTATGTCATTTATTTGCACCACTATTCTTGTCAAATTATTCTTTTCAATTATTGGTGTTTCTTTCTGCATGAGTATTTTTTTTTTTTTTATATTAACTTCTTAGATAAGGATATGATCCATCTTGAATATCATCAAGATGTAAAGTAGTGCAGGAAGGGTTAGCTCCAAGAAGGAGTTGGTGAAGGAAAATGCAGGAGCCACTCTTACATCTAGAGAAGGATGATAGTCCTTCTTCATCACCAAGTAAACTTCCATTATGATTATTTATTGTTCTCCTTGTTCTTGTTATGAGATCGTAGGTACATTTGATGAATGTGAGGATAAAACCCTCTATATCAAATATTGAGGATGATGTAGAGCCATCCCATGACTTATGAAATGGACAAGAGCTCAAGACATTAGAGGAAGGATTGTAGTTTCATTGGTTGATTATAGAGGCATATTATTTAGAGGCAGTAGATGGAGTACAACATAAGAGTGATATGTCATTCATGCAAGGACCATTATAGATGACTGAGATATAACAACGAATGATGCTTTCACGATATGATTCAAACTATGGTAAGAAATATGTTCTCAAAGAAATAAGGCCATGATGAGATCCTAACTTCTATTGACATATTATTATCAAATATATGCGAATTGAGATTCATATATGATGTATTTAAGGAAGAATCATATTTGCAGTTATTTCAGGACCTTGAATACCATGAGTAGTAGACCCATGATTACAGAATAAAGAAAGCTTCATATGGACTCTAGCAAGTCCCCTGGCCTTTGCATGCTTTAAATTATGGGCATATTATGTGACCTCTAATATCTCTTCATGATTGAAGGTATGTCTATGATATTTGATTTTATATGCTGACAATATATTTCTAGCAGGATCAAGATCATCTCAACATTCAGTGCCAGAGGGAGTTGACTCTTGAAACCAAGATGACCCACTTATTGAGAAAAGAAGTGTAACAGATAGATGTTGAGGACTTCATTGTCAAGGGAAGTGTGATGTCAAAGACTTGGCATGATAATTTACACTAAGCAGTTGAGAGAGCCTCTTATTCAAATACAATTTTGATGGATTTTTTATTTGTAGTATGTTCTTTAAGCCATATAGATCCTAGATGTGTATATTGGAATGTGGAAAATCTAGTATTGGGATACTTAGATAAATTTAGTCATTCATGAACCAAGACACATTGTATGATACTTGAGACTTTGTGGATATGCTAATGATGAGAATATGTTTGATTGGAAGAGAACATATGAGGGTCACCTTAGTTCTGCCTTGGTTTCCTAGATTAATTTTTGGCGTAGAAATTGGTTACTTTGAGAGACAATGTACATTGTTACTAACATGGTTTTCTGCAAGATAGTATGGTTGAAGAAATATCTTTGAAGAGTTTTTTGAGTATATGATAGGAACGATAATGATAGACTGTGAAATAATGTGGGTCTAACTTGTAGAGATTCTTATGTTCCGTGGCAGAGTTCAATCACATTAAGATCATATATCACTTTATCTAGGATATGGAGCAAATAGGAGAAAAGAGACTCCATCACATTTTGATTTTTGAGCAGGAAGACAATTGGATCCTTGTGTTGCAACATGTAAGCTTATGGTTGACCCGATATTCTCTAGGTGTCATGCATTATGGCCAGGACTAACATCCATAAGTCTAGTGAAGGCACTAATTAGATGAAGGGGTCTTGACTGATCGAGGACACTGAGTTATGCTCTTCTCCCTTGTTTAAGATCATAGGAAGAGGAGCTAATCCAGCGAGATTTTGGGGTTGAGGGAACTCTAGACATTAGGATAGGGTGTGATCCTTACCCTTGTGGTAAGTAGATATTGGCTATTGTCACTGTAGGGCATGTGTGTGATCCTTGTCATTTATGACAAGTGGGTATCTCCCCCTACCATCAAGTTTGGGACTTGGAAGAGTATACCCCAATTGGCATCCTACCAAAAAATTGGGCTTGTTGGGATTATTCCTCCCCATCTAGCCAATGGGTTGAGGTGACTTGGGATAGGGTATGATCCTTACCATTTATGGTAAGTAGTATCTCACTCAAGTGATGTGATGCAGTTGTTCTACCACTTGACTCCTGAGGGTCCAGGTGAGAAGGATCAACAGACAATAGGATAGGTGTGATCTTTACCTTTCATTGTAAGTATATCTCGCCTATTTTCACAGGTCAATAGGATAGAGTGTGATCATTACCCTTGTGGTAAGTGGACCTCACCTATTGTCCATGGATATAGGGTGGAATTTGGTGCTCCCCTATGACGATTCTTCTTTTTTAGATCAATACATAATTGTTTAACTGATTATCAAAGGAGTTAAGTTAAGATGAGATACGATGAGATGGTTGTCTTTTTGATATAGCTGAGATGAAGGTCGTGAGGTTTGACTTAGAGACTAGTAGGTTTTCAAGGATTGATCTCCCCTACTTTTTGGTTGTGCATTATTCTTCTTCTATGAGACAAAACAATGTGATGATGATGTAGTTTTCTCCCCTCCTATGATGAGACTTATGATGCAAATGGAAATTCCTCCCTAGCAAGGGAGTATTGAAAATTGGATGGCTATGGGACAAATTTCCCATGAGAAAACCTATTTACCCAAAGGGAAAACTGTTTCACCCCAAAGAAGAATTCAGTTTGTTAAAATGAATTATTATTAATGATTAAAGAAACTTTATTTTATGTATTAGAAAATTCAAATTTAAAGTATTTCCCTCCAATTCAAGGTCATGTCAGCTTTCCTTCAAGAGGCACCTTCTCATTTGAAAAAAAACCTATATATTGGATCTATTATTCCTCCATTAAGTGACATAACTAAATGATATTCTATGATGATTCATGAGGTAGAAACAAATAGCATATATGGATCTTCTTGGTCGAAGTTATGTGTAACTAAGGATGATTAAACTATATGGATTAAATGAAATTCTTATGGTTTCTCTTCTACTAAATTCGAGAATCCCTAATATTTTGTGATGTGAATATTAATCCTAGTCTTTGCGACATGAAGGTTACAAGTTATAAGTTTTGAATGGTGTTGTTGTTGATGTCAACCTTGGTGTTGAGTCCCAAACTTGCATCTTTTCTATACACCTTTCTAGACTTTTTCCATTTACCTGGACCTCCTAAGTCATCAACATCATTGCATATTAATCATAAAAGAGCATTTAAAGTGGTTTTAAACTATGTTTTGTGTCTGTTGTTTGAATTATATTTTTGCTCATTGAGCTGCGGAATCTTGTCACTTTCCGCAACTGCTTCAACTTTCCGTAGCCATTTTGTTAAAGTCTATATTGCAGGTGTCTTCAGGCAAATCAAGACTGTTGTGTAACCAGCTCCAAAAAGAGAAGAAAAGAGATATCAATGCCTTAGAAATAAGCCACTTCGAGGGGGCAACCTCCAATACATTACATAAATGAACAAATCTTGGATGATTCAATTTACAAAACCTCCTTTCTATATATAGGAGTCCATGGGGCCATAATGTAATCCTAGTGGGCCACAATGTAATCCTAGCCGACCTGACAATAATAATTTAAGGGCACAATAATAACAAAATGGGGGTTACAAGGGTACAATAATAACAATAAGGGGGTTACACTAACAATAATAAGGGACTATACTAGTAATATAGGGACCTAACATGCCCCTCTCCTTGAAAAAAAGTGTTGTCCTCAACGCTTGAGTAGCTCTGGGTGCTTTTGTATAAAATTCTCATCCTCCCATGTAGAATCTTCAGTGGGTAAGTTCTTCCACTTGATGAGATACTCTGAAATTGATCGATTCCGTAGTTTTCGAGTTCTTGTTTCCGTGACCGCTTCCGGTTCCAATATGATTTTCCTTCCTCATCAAGTTCTGGCAATATTGTTTGAACTGGAAGATTTTCACCTATAACCTTCTTTAAGCACGAAACATGGAAAACTGGATGTACTCGCGAAGAAGCAGGAAGCTCCAATTTGTATGCCATAGTACCAATCTTTTGCAACACCTTGTAAGGACCATAGTACTTTGGCGATAATTTACTATCCTTCTTAGCTTTCTTGAGGGACATTTGTTTATATGGTTGTAGCCGTATAAATACCCAATCTCCTACATCAAAACTTCTCTCGCTGCGATGTTGATCTGCCTGTTGTTTCATTCGATTTTGTGCCAAATTCAGGTTATCCTTTAAGAGTTGGAGAACTTCTTGCTGATGCTCGATGTGATCTTCGACTGCTTGAACCTTCGAATTTTCCCTTAAAGATGATGTAATAGATGGTGGATGATATCCATAAAGTGCCATAAATGGGGTCATTTTTGCTGCAGTATGGAAGGAAGTGTTATACCACCATTCAGCGAGAGGTAACCACTTGACCCATTGTGTTTGTTTATCGGATACAAAACAACGAAGATATCCTTGCAAACATTTATTTACTATCTCAGTTTGACCATCAGATTGAGGATGATAAGATGAGCTATGAGCTAATTGAGTACCCAAACAAGAAAATAACTCCGTCCAAAAACTTCTCGTAAAAATGGGATCTCTATCGCTCACAATAACCCTTAGGCTTCCATGTAGCTTTTGAATTCTGTCCATAAATGTAGTATCAATTGTACTTGCTTTAAATGGATGAGATAATGCACAAAAGTGTGCATACTTGGTAAGTCTATCAACTACCACCATGATGACATTCTTTCCTTCGGACTTAGGTAAACCTGTGATAAAATCCATTGAAATCTCCTCCCAACGTTGACTTGGAATGGATAAAGGTTGTAGAAGTCACGGGGTCTTAATTTTTTCCACTTTATTCTATTGGCAAACCAAACATTGTGGCACAAAATTTTGAATATCAGATTTAAGGCCATCCCAAAAAAATTCTTTCTTCACCCTGTGGTAAGTTTTTAAAAATCCTGAGTGTCCTCCTAAAGGAGAAGTGTGCAATTCGAGAAGAATCTTTTGTTTTAGTTGGGAATTCTTACAAAGATATAAGCGATCTTTGTACCATAAGGAATCATTTTTCCAACTAAATGTATCGGATGTACTAGGATCTTGCTGCAACTTTTGAATGAGTGTCCATACATCTTTGTCCTTCTTCCATTCATCTCTTGCTTCGGTTATCCAATCCGGTTGGATAATAGAAATGGCACAAAGCAATGCTTCCACCTCTTCATTCTTTCTTGAGAGTGCATCTGCAACAACATTAAGCTTTTCTTTTTTGTAGATTATTTCAAAGTCATAACCCAACATCTTTGTGACCCATTTTTGCTGCTCTTCTGAAGATAGTCTTTGTTCCAAAAGTGTTTAAGACTATCATGATCAGTTTTTACCTTGAAGTGTCTTCCCATTAGGTAAGTTCGCCATTTCTTTAGTGCATGCAGTATTGCTAGCATTTCCTTCTCATAAATAGGTTTCTGTAAATACTTTCCTTTGATTGGACGACTTTCAAAAGCAATGGGTCTTCCTTCCTGCATTAAAACTGCACCAATTCCATTTCCTGAGGCATCACATTCCATAATAAAGGTTTTTTTGAAGTCTGGCGTAGCTAAGACCGGTGCTAGGCACATTGCCTCTTTAAGACGTTCAAAGGCCTTAGTTGCTTCAGGAGTCCATGAAAATGCATCTTTCTTCAATAATGTTGTTAGAGGTGCTGCTATTCTCACATAATTCTTAACAAACTTGCGATAATACCCTGTTAACCCGAGAAATCCTCGCAACTGCTTTATGGTTGTGGGGACTTTCCATTCATTAATGGCTTTAATTTTGTTAGGGTCTACCTTAACACCCTCGTGAGATACAATATGACCCAGATATTCCACCTCTTGTACTCCAAAGAAACATTTGGATGTTTTGCATATAATTGTTTCTCCTGCAATAGTTTGAGCACCCTGTCAACATGTTCAACATGATCCTTCCAAGACCTGCTGTAGATTAGTATATCATCAAAAATACTAGCACAAATTTTCTAAGGAAGGGTTTGAAAATGTAATTCATCAACCCTTGAAATGTAGAAGGTGCATTGGTAAGGCCAAAAGACATGACCAAAAATTCATAATGACCCTCATGAGTTCGAAATGCTGTTTTTGGAATATATTCAGTCTTCATTCTAATTTGATGATATCCTGAACGAAGATCAACTTGGTAAAATAAATTGCTCCATGTAATTCATCCAATAATTCATCAATCACAGGAATGGGAAATTTGTCTTTAATGGTGAGCTTATTGAGCTCCCTATAATCAGGACACATTCGCCATGATCCATCCTTCTTGTGTACCAATACTACAGGAGCAGAGAAAGAACTTTGACTAGGTTGAATTATACCCGCCTCTAACATTTCCGCAATCATACGTTCAATTTCGCTCTTTTGGACGTAAGGATATCTATAAGGCCTGATGTTTGGAGGAACACTTCCTGGAATCAAATGAATAGCATGATCATGATCACGAATAGGTGGGAGTCCTTTGGGAGTTTTGAACACCTTGGAATGATTGTCCAAGACTTGTTGGAGATCTGCAGAAATAGATGATTTTGATGTTGGAACTTCTAGTGAGCATAATTGTGCAATTACGCCTCGCTGTTCTTTCTTTAGAAGCTTTGTCATGACATTAGAGCTTATTATCCTTCCTGGCTTCCTTGCAATACCCCGTAATTCGACTTCCTTTCCTTCTGAAAAAAATTTCAAGAAAAGTTCTTGAAAATTAAAAGCTACCGTCCCCAAAGATTGTAACCATTGTACTCCTAGTACAACATCAACACCTCCCATAGGAATGGAAAGCATTGGACTTGTCAACACATATTCCCCCATGGTTAGCTTGATATTATGGCTTTTTCCAGAGCAATTTATAGTTCCTCCATTTGCAACCATCACTTGACATTCTGGTGCTGGGTATAGGAAACAATTTAATTCCTTGGCTACCTTACAATGAATAAAATTATGGGTGCTACCTGAATCAATCAACACTATTACCCTTTTCTTCTCGATCTGTCCTACTATCTTGAGAGTTTGAGGAGTGGTAATTCCTGCCAGTGCATTACATGATATGGTCGGATTCATTTCTTCCTCTTCTATGGCTGGTTCCTGGTGTATATCCTCTTCTTTTTCATTTTCTTCTTCTTCTTCACAATCTATGTAAAATAATTTCTTTTCAGCACACTTATGACCTTTATTGTATTTGCTATCACAACTGTAGCAAAGCCCTTTTGCTCTTTTTTCTTCCAATTTTTGTGGTGTCAACCTTGTAGGTTGTGGAAATTTAGGCATAGAAACACTTCCTTCTTTATAGAATTGAGTGGTAGGCTTCCTTGTCGCCATAATTTTACATTCAACTTTTCTTGCCAACCTGAATGCCTTCTCCAATGAATCGGGTTCCAAAACACGAACTTCATGTTGGATGTTATCCTTTAGAGTACCTAAGAAGAGATCAATCTTGTGTTCCTCTGGAATATTAGTTACCCTTATATTCAATTTTTGGAAGTCCTCAATGTGCTGCCCCACTAAACCCTTTTGTTTGAGATTTATCAATTGGCTAAAAAAGGTGTTGCTCTTTGTATCCTCATAATGTGCTATCATTTCCTCCGTAAAAATTGACCAAGTGACAATTTTTTTACGGGAGCAAAGCCATTGATACCATACAAATGTATTTTGTTCTAAATGTAAAGTTTCAATGCGTACCTTTTGTGTGTTTTGTACGTTATGGAGATCAAAATATTGCTCCATCTGTAGTATCCATGTTTAAGGATCCTTTCCATCAAACTTCCTCATATCCATATTTGGAATATGGTGGTTCTTCCCGCCAACATTAGAGTTTATGAAATCACAATTAACATTTATTTTTTTCTCATCATGAGGTTCTTCTACTATCTTTTCAGCATTAGGAAACCTTTCTTGTATAAACTTTGTCAAACTTCCATGTCTGCTTTTAGAAAATTCTTCATGTTTTCCATTTTCTCATAGATCTTAGCTTCCATGTCATCAATCTTAGCTTCCATGCCCACTTCCATGCCATCCATCTTAGCTTCCAAACCATTCATCTTAGCTTCCACGCCTTTCTTCAAACCATCCATCTTAGTTTCCATGCCTTTCTTCAAAACTTCCATTTCATTTTTTGTTGTTCTTTGCAAGAGCGAAATTTGTTGTTGCACTTGCTCTTGTAATTTTGATAGATCATGTTGCAATTATTCATCTTCATGAGTCATGGTAGAGCCTTCTGAAGGCTTAATGGGTGTTGAATTCCTTTTAGGCGCCATTTTAGAATCCAATATTGATACCTTTTACTTGCTTTGAGGAGCTCGATATTGAAATTGAATTATCTCTGTAATTGAAAATCTTAAATATCTGAAATTCAGCTCTGTAGTAGCCCTCTAAAGCTTCTTTCAAATGCCATAGGTCTGATCTAATTTGGATTCCCCAAGACAAATTTGTGTCCAATCTCCCACAATGACCTAATTCTGGACTGGTTCAGTAGAGCACACTTGTAGGACTTGCCACGTGTCACTGTTTCGTCCTTTGTCTCTGAAAGTGATAGCCAAGAAACTACAGTATGTGTACTTGCAACCACTTTTTACGGCACTCAAATCCACTGCCCAGAGAGAGAGTTATTGAACTTTTCCCACGATCACCTCTTTGATATGCAATTCAGGAGCCTGAAAAAGCACTACCTTCCACAGATCATATCTCCAAAAATATTGCGAACCAAGCTCTGAAATTTTTTGACGAATTTCCTCAGGATTTCAGCTTTGCACCATATGAATTTCAGACTCTGAACCTTCGTACAAAAAAATTTATAGCGCAAATGCCACGATGACCTGTTTATGAGCCTGAAAAAATACCTAACTTCCACAGATGATATCTCCTCAAATATTGCGAACCAAGATCTGAAATTTTTAGACAACCTTCCTCAAGATTTCAGCTTCGCACCCTAAAAATTTTAGCTTCTGAAGCTTCGTAGAAAAAAAGTTATAGCGAAAATTCCACGATGACCTGTTTGGAGCAGCGAAACCCTAGAATCCAAAGCTCTGATACCAAATGTTGTGTAACCAGCTCCAAAAATAGAAGAAAAAAGATATCAACGCCTTAGAAATAAGCCACTTCGAGAGGGAAACCTCCAATACATTACATAAATGAACAATTCTTGGATGATACAATTTACAAAACCTCCTTTCTATATATAGGAGTCCATGGGGCCATAATGTAATCCTAGTGGGCCACAATGTAATCCTAGCCGACCTAACAACAATAATTTAAGGGCACAATAATAACAAAATGGGGGTTACAAGGGTACAATAATAACAATAAGGGGGTTACACTAACAACAATAAGGGACTATACTAGTAATATAGGGACCTAACAAAGCCACATGGGCAAGTTGGAAATGACATAGATATGGACCGAGTCCTATTGGCTCAGTCAAATTCACCAAAGAAGGCCGTGGTCAAAGGTAGTCAAGCGGTGGTCAACCTAAGAGTCCTGCGGTGACAGAACTTCGTTTTTCACCACGAGAAGACTTGCGTGGCCATTCCTAAATCTCAGGGGACACATCAACACCTATGAACTGCTCCATAAGCCGAATCCAAAAACCACCCTCCATAGATTTAATCTTCACGGCAGCCATAATGCTAGATTTCTGGACGTGGTTGTTCACTTGTCTTTTATCAGCGCAGATTGTAGGAAAGTAGTTATGTCATCCTCTGTTATAAATAATGCGTTTTCATACGCATAGTAGCTAGCTTCTATAATGTAATTTGGCTGAAAAGAAAGCCCACTGTGTCGTGACATTATTTCCTTGTTATGACTACGTTTTGAATACATGAGAAGACTCTGTTCATAAGCATAATTCGTGGTTGATAGCTGTTGCCCGAGGATTGTGTAGAGGGCCCCTGCACACGCCGAGGTTTTTTTTATTTCTGTATAGTTTCATGCTTTGTTTCCTCACGTTCATTATGCCATAGTTATTCACGTGTATATATTACATCTCTTATGGTATTAACGTTTTATTTATGTCCATAATTTTTCATGCTTTATACTGTTGTTAACTGATTAGTGTCTTTGTTCCAGATTACAGTAGGCAGCCCAGGCATTTGCACATAGTTTTACAATGAATAATGACATGGAATCAGTCTTGTCCTTCTGCTGATTTATTTTTCTTAGCTTTTAATTCCAGCACTGTTTTATTTATTTCAGTTTTTTACATTTTCTTTATTAGTTAGATTAGATATTAAATTACTCATGTCATTATCAGTTACCTCCGAAAGCCATAGCGAGACTAATGGTGAGGGATTGAAATATGAGTGTGTAGTTTGATATTAGTTTATTTTTTTGCAAGTTAGATATTAAATTGCTCATGTCATTATCAGTTACCTCCGAAAGCCATAGCGAGACTAATGGTGAGGGATTGAAGTATGAGTGTGTAGTTTGATATTAGTTTATTTTTCTGCAAATTAGATATCAGATTGCTCAAGTTTTTTATGATTACCTCCGAAAGCCATAGCGAGACTAATGGTGAGGGGTCAGAATATGAGTTGATGTAATTTGATTTTAGCTTTACTTTGCTTGCAATTATTGGATTTCTTTGAGCACAGTTTCTTTTGTATTTAGACAGCAGCAAGGGTAATGGGTTTCATGATCAATAGTTCACTGTTTGTTTGACTAGTATAGTGACACATTTTCATTTTCTTTTAGGAATTAATTTTGTCATTGCATGTTTTAAAACCCTTTTGAAGTTTGAAGTTTGGGAAATCATTATAAAGGACATCATTGCCTTGAACATTTATATCCATACTTGTCTTCTAGAATTTCCATCTCACATTAGGAAACCAACCAAGATAAAAACCCCCAAGATAAATAAAAAAACCCAAAAACGACAAAAAGTAAGAGATAGGTTATCTTGCACATATAGTGCGCCACACTTCGTCAACTTACGAATCCCGGATTGAAAAATTAATGTAGCAATTTAGGACACACTAAATTGACCAAACATTTTGGCACCGTTGCCGGGGAAGTGTAACTAGGTAGCCAATTTCTTAAAAAAAAAAAAACAATAAAAAGAAGGGAAAATTTGATAACTTCTTGAAGTATGCTCTCCTCTTGCACTTAGTGTGATCTGGAGGATCAGAAAAGCGAGTTATTGGTTCAATAATTTCTTAAGTATGCTCTCTTCTTGCACCTAGTGTGACCTGGAAGATCAGAAAGAGAATTATTAGCCCAACTTAAAAATAAAAAAAAATGACATGCATAGAGCAAGAGATTCTAGGGGAAGGTTTATAGCTAGAGCCAAGAGTTCGATTTTCACAACTCCATCTTCTTCAAGGCATAGACAAGATTTACCACCATCTACCCCTAGCCTTAAGATTCCTGGAATTCAAGGATCGGCTAAATTAGAGGATTCTCCTACACCATCTACCAAATCTCATTTAGAAGAAGACCCTTTCTTTACTTCTATAAGAGAGTATATTGTAATTAAAGAAGTAGAATCACCTGAAGAAGAAAAGGAAGAAACTCCCTCTCATCCTCCCTTGATAGAAGAACCAGAGTACTCTGAGGACTCTGAAGAAACTATCATGACAGAGGAAGTAGTAGATGGATTCGAAGGTAGAGGTAGAGGTAGAGGAGGAGGAAATAATGGAGGCAACAATGGTGGAGGTGGAGGTAATAATGGAAGAAATAGGGAAGGAGACAACTCGTTTAGATTCCCTATAGTTGATGAGGAAACTCATACAATGATGAAAAACATCTCACCATCTGTCCTCCCCAACTTTTATGGATTGTGAAGTGAGGATCCTGAAACATTTCTATTTGAGTTTGAAGTTGTGTGCCGAACCTATGACTATATGGAAGACTCTCAAAAACTCAAACTGTTTCCTTCAACATTGAAGGGAGCCGCTTTGAAATGGTTCATGGGATTAGTCATCCAATCTATTAGGACTTGGAATGATATGAAACAAACATTTTTGGATAGATACCTGGACTATTGCATGCCCACCAATCACAAGGATGAGGTATTCAAAATGGTGCAAAAAGAAGATGAAAAATTGGAGGATTTACTTGAAAGATTTCAATACAACTTAAAAAGAGCAAAGATGAGCAACTTAGATGAGGAAACTTTGAAAGCCCTTCTATTAAAAGCCATCAGAGATGAATGGATAGATATTTTAAACATGATGGGGAAAGGAGACATTTCTCAACTTCCACTTCGTAACATAACAGAACTATGTGTCCATCTCTCAAGGGAAAATCTAAAATGGGAAAAGGGCCTAGAGATCCTTCTCTTATCAGGGAAAACAAATCTGCAACTGGATCAGTAAGTAGGGCAGAGATTGGCAATATGCTTGATGAATTCAAAACTGATATCTTAGGGAGCCTTAGTGAACAACTAGACACCCTTAAAATTCAAAACAAGCAGAAAGCAGAAACCGATGCTCTAGCCATCTTTTGTCCGAAATGTAGGAAGAAACATGCTTTAAGGGAATGTCCCTTGGATGCAAAAGTTGTAGAAACATGTATGATTTTCTCAGAGAATCATGAGACCAAGGATTGTCCTTCAATTCCTGGACTCAAAGCTGTCTTTCAAGAAGATCCAAATTCGATAGAATCTCTATGTTTTGTTGCAAGAAGACCTTGGCAGGGGCAACAAACTCAAGGACTTAACAACCCTATGAATTTTCAACCCCCACCAAATTGGAATCCTTGGCAACAACCTTGGCCCCAACCTCAAAATCCATATCAGTCATGGGTACAAGGTATGCAAAATCCTTATGGGAGATTTGCTCAATTTTATCAATATCCTCCATCTTTTCAAAATCAACAAGCTCCACAACTTCCAAACCCAAATCTACAACTTTCATTGCCATTTCCACAACAACAACCTTCTCAAAAAAATCCAAATCCTGAACTCATGCTTCCATTCCAACAAAAGACAAATCAACTTCCAGCTTAGCCATTGCCAAATCCTAACAATAAAAATCCTCAGAATACTTACCTGATAGAAGGACAACAATTTCCTACCTATATGATTGTTCCTCTCAATGATGTACAACTCAGGTCTAGTAGAGTTTTAGAAAAACCTTCTATAGATGTCCAAGAGCAAGATACCTCTAAGGAGGACTCTCTTAAAGTCAATAAGGGTTCTGAGGAAGCATCTCTTCAAAACTAAAACATTCAAAAAGAGAAAGAAAAGTTAACCCCCACAACTCCTATGGTTGAGCAACCTGCATCTTCATCCACACCTCCTTTCCCTGAAATATTACAAATTGATAAAGGGGTGGAAAAACAAATCTTGTTGCCTAACTATGATTTTCTAGATGAATTAAAGAATGTTTGTATCAAGATTCCCTTGCTACAAGCCATTAGAGAGATTCCTATTCTAGCAAAAACAATAAAGGAGTTGAGTTTCAAAAGACCAGGAAGGAAACTAAAAGACACAAGAAGAATCCACCTGGTAGGAAAAATTGCAGATATTATGATGGGAAAAATCACCATGCAGAAGTATGTAGATCCAGGAAGTCCAATTGTCAAGACACATATAAATGGGATAAAAATTCCAAACACATTGATTGACTTAGGGGCTGCTATTAACATTATGAGTAGACAGACTATGGACCAGCTAAAACTTCCTAACCTTCTTTTTACACCTACTTTACTGCAACTTGCAGATCGATCGATTATTAAACCAGATGGTGTATTAGAAGATATTTCAGTCTCCTTAGATTCTTGGGAATATCCGGTAGATTTTATGATTTTGACTCCCAAGAGTAATCTAGGAGGGCACCCACTTATCTTAGGAAGACCTTGGCTAGCCACAGCTGATGCTTTCATTAGTTGTAGATCTGGGGATATGTACATTTCAAATGGTAATTCGACAAAGAAATTCAATTTGTATCCTCCAGCAAAAGCAATCACAGAAGTAGGAGACAATGAATGGGTCGATGATGAGGACACTATACAACCTGTCTTTACCATTTCTGAAATCAGTGAGGATAGTCAAATTCTGAACACATTAGAAAATTTTGAGACATCTTTAGAATATGACCCCACACAATTTCAATTGGAATCTGATATAGAATATTTATCATCAAGACAAATGTCTCTTTACTCTATGGAAGAGTTTGGTAGTTCTACTATTGAGATTTTTCCAGGAAAAACATTGAATATCAACAAACATTTGGAAAAGTCACAACAAGAAGAACTAACCAAAATCTTGCAAAAGCATTCTACTGCATTTGCATGGGAGTATACTGACATGAAGGGTATTGATCCTAAGACTTGCATCCATCATATCTATATTGAGGAAAACAGTATACCAATCAGACAACCTCAAAGAAGGATGAATCCAAATCTTAGGGAGATAGTGAAAGAAGAGCTCCAAAAACTTCTCAATGTAAACTTCATTTATCCAATTTCAGATAGCCGATGGGTTTCTCCTTTGGTTATAGTACCTAAAAAAAATGGTAAATGGAGAGTATGCATTGATTACAGGGAGTTGAACAAAGCAACTTTGAAGGATCACTTTCCTTTGCCTTTTATTGATCAGGTATTAGATACATTAGCAGGTTAAAAGTACTTTTCATTTTTGGATGGTTTTAGTGGCTATAATCAAATTCAGGTAGCACCTGAAGATCAGGATAAGACCACATTTACTTGTCCATGGGGAACTTTTGCCTACCGAGTGCTTCCTTTTGGGTTATGTAATGCACCCGCAACATTCCAAAGAGCGGTACTAGGAATTTTTTCTGATCTAATCCATGATTGTGTAGAGGTTTATATGGATGATTTTACAGTTTATGGTAATTCATTTGAAGAGACATTAGAAAATTTGGAAAAAGTCCTTATAATATGTAAAGAAACAAACCTTTCATTAAGCCATGAAAAATGCTTTATGATGTTTACTGAAGGTATTGTTTTGGGGCATCATATTTCAGGAGATGGGATTAAGGTAGATAGATCAAAAGTCGAAGTCATCTCCAAGTTGCCTATTCCAAATTTTCAAAGAGATGTTAGAAGTTTTCTAGGATTTACTGGATACTATAGAAGATTTATAGAAAACTTCACTAAAATAGCATCTCCACTCTTCAAACTGCTTACAAAAGACTGTGAATTCAAATGGGATCCTGATTGTCAATCAGCCTTTGAAACTTTGAAAACAAGAATATCTGAAGCACCTATCTTGAGAGGACCAAATTGGAAACTCCATTTCCATATTTCTATAGATGCTTCAGATACAGCTCTAGGAGCTGTGTTGGGTCAAAAGGATTTAGTCCCTTATGCCATTTACTAAACCAGTAAAAATTTGACTCCCACTGAGTTGAACTATACTGTAACTAAAAAAGAGTTTTTAGCTGTTGTTCATGCAATCAATAAGTTTAGACATTATATAATAGGTTATGAAACTTTTATTCATACTGATCATTATGCGATTAGATATCTAATGAAAAAACCTGTTACTAATGGCAGAGTGACAAGATGGCTCCTACTTTTGTAGGAATTCAATATTACTGTGTTGAATGGACCAGGGAAACAAAATACAGTAGCTGATTTCTTGTTAGGATTCAGAATACTAAAGAAGATTCTCTTGTAGAGGATAAGTTTCCTGATGAATACTTGTTTGCAATAACTACTAAGACCCCTTGGTATGCAGATATTGCTAACTATTTGGTTACAGGGAAACTGCCTCCACATTTATTTCCAAGTGAAAAAAGAAAGATTATTCAGGAGAGTTCAAAATATTCATGGATTTCTAACGAATTGTTTAAAATAGGGCCAGATCTTGTGATCAGAAGATGTGTCAGGGAGGATGAAATGCCTGATATCCTCAAGGCATGTCATGATGAACCATGCGGCGGACACTTTGCTGACAAAAGGACAACCTATAAAATCCTCTCTTTACGATATTATTGGCCTTCCCTCTTCAAAGATGCAAAACAATATGTCAAAAGGTGTGACAGCTGCCAAAGAGTAGGGAAACCTACCCTTTCAAATGAAATGCCATTGCAACCACAGGTACTCATCGAACCCTTTGAAAAATGGGCTTTAGATTTCATTGGACCTATTAATCCACCATATAAGCAAAAGAATTATATATTGGTTTGTACTGATTATGTTACTAAATGGGTGGAAGCCAAAGCATTAGTGTCTGCTACTGAAAATTCAGTTGTTAATTTTCTTTATGAGGATATTTTTACTCGCTTTGGTGTTCTAAGAGAAATTGTGACAGATCAGGGAAGCCAATTCACATCCAACTTGGTGGAGAAGTTGATGGAAGAATACAAAATCAAGCACAGAAGATCTACTCCTTACCATCCGCAAGCAAATGGTCAAGTGGAGTCTACAAACAAAGTTCTCGAAAATATCATCACCAAAACTGTTCATCTACATAGAAGAGATTGGGCAGAAAGGCTTCCTGAAGCCTTGTGGGCCTACAGAACTACATGGAGAAATACAACAGGACATTCTCCCTATGAACTTGTTTATGGGAAAGAAGTCCTGCTTCCCATTGAGTTCCAAGTCAAAACCTTCAAGATAGCAGTTCAGTTGGGGATGGATCTATCAGAAGCCCAAAAGCATAGAATGGAGTAGTTGAATGAGCTAGATGAGATCAGACAAGAGGCAATTCTAAGAACTGATCTAGTTCAATATCAAAGAGCTAAATGGCATGACAAATACATAAAAGAGAAGAAGTTTCAAGAAGGAGATTGGGCATTGCTATTTGATTCCAAGTTTAAATATTTTAAAGGAAAATTTCAGACTCATTGGCTTGGGCCATATGAGATTGACAAGATCTTTAGCAATGGAGTGGTAAGAATCAAGACCATAGATGAATCTCAAACTCCTCTTATTGTGAATGGCCACATATTAAAGATCTACCATAAGCCACTCTCAAAAGAGGAATTTGTCAAAATGTTTCAAGATAATTCTGCAATAAGGCTGGTGAAGAAGAATCCTTCTTCTCCACCAGCCTAGCCTTTGTTCTTTTCAGTTTCAAAAAAAAATAAAAAATTGTATAAGCCTGAAAACCAATCACTGATTGGCAGTCTTATACAGAAAATGTAGGGTGAAAATCAGGAACACCTGACACCCTATATTTTCCAAAAAAAAAAAAATTCTCTCTCTCTCTTATTTCACAAGTTTTATGACAACCCACTCCATTTCATTCCACTTCATTACACTCCACTTCATTTCATTTCACTCCATTTCATCTATTTCATTTCATTTCACCAATAAAATTTTCTTTCATGACCATTTTCATTCAGACAGTTATCATCTATCCATCTCCATTCACCCAAATAATTGTTGTGTCAGTTTCCGCAGCTGACACCAGTTTCCGCAGCCAGAAGCAGTTTCTGCAGCCACCACTCTGTTTTTCAAAAATTTACAGTTAGATGTTAGTTCAACAATCATGAAATCAAATGCAGGTATGAGGACATATTATGAAGACATGAGGCATTCAAAAGCATCAACGAGGAGCAATTGATTGAAGACTAATGAAAAATGGCAAGAATTCCAAGGTATGAGTAGAAATTTATTTCAAATGGCATTCAAGAACATTTTTACATAGTTATAAACCATAGCTCCATTATATGCAATGATTGTGTTGATAACTCCATAACCGTTCCACGATCTCTATACGATTCCCCCACAATCCTTGCATTCATTTTTAAACGGCCTCATAATCAAGCCTCCGGTCTTCACTCGTGTTCGGCTATACTTTGATACTCCACCTGTAATTATGGAACGTGGTTGATTTGACTACGGCTTCTCTCAGCCGCACAAAATCCGTAGCTGTTTCATAAACGTGCTTGCGTCTACTCTGCAGCCACCCAATTTTAAATACTGCTGGATGCACTTTACTCCCCCTACTGTTCTATTGACCTCACGGCTGCATTTCCACCGTGCTCACATAAGCCTTCACCCCATTTTGTTCTCTGTTCCGCTTCATTCCGTGTACCTATTCTCTGATATTCGCTTACAGTCACTGGTCTCCTTCATAAACCCTGTTCATTTCCGTTAATTCAGCCGTCTTACCTCCGCTAAACCCTCCTCACGTAGACGAGTTTTAAAGAATAGAAGGAAGGATGGGTCGGTTGTTGAGGACAGAACCAGAGGGACCCCAATTTATAAAAGGATACCCTCAAGTCAAAGACATATTGAAAAAGGAAAAATGGCTTCGGTTTATTCAAAAGTTTAAAGGCTACAATAAGGAGGTAACAAAAGCTTTTGCGAGGTCTTTCAATGATCTGGAGGTAGAAATTGGGGACCTCAAATTTACAGTGACTGAGGCATCCATAGCAGCTGCTACAGAACTCCCTCAAGAAGGTGAACGTTGGTTCAAGAATAAGAGCATTGGCGAGAAATCCTGGAGAGTGATCCTACGTAACCCAGGTATGGATGTCACCATTTTCAAAAAGGGAATTCCTGTCCATGCTTTAAAAGAAGAGTGGGCCAGTTTACTGTTGGTTATTCAAAAGTTTATCACCTGTGAGGGACGTTTTGGATCAATGTACATGTATCATACCCGACTGTTGATGAATTTCCTAGACAACCAGACCCTCAATCTGCCATAATTTTTACTAAACAGTTTGAAAAAGATGTCTGTAACCGTCCAAAAGCATCTGGGGGATGTAGAACCACATTTGTATCACCATGGTCTCGTGAAAATCTTGATAGAAAAATAATTAAAAGAGAAAAAGGACACCTGGGAGCAGTTTTTAATTAAAAATTTCTTTGAAGAACCCCAAGAAACCCCTAAAGGCAGTACATCAAAAAGAAGTAGAAGAAAGAGAACAGGTGATAAAACTGAAAGCACTCCTACTAACACAGTTGAAAGAACTAGTAGAGAAGAAAGACTGTCTAAAAGGAGGAAGGAAAAGACTGAGGGTAAAAAGCCAACAAAATCAAAAGAGAAAAGAAGCATTGAGGCTGTGCATCAAACCCCTTCCTCAGAAGAATACCATCAAGTATTTTCTGAGAGACTAGTTCACCTTCAGGAACAGTCAGCTATGGCCAAAAAGAAAGGAAAAGAAAAACAGAAGGAAAAAGACAGTAGTCCACAGCATGTAAGAAGAAGCAGCAGGCTTAAAGGAAAGTGGAGGAAAGCACAAACAAAAGGACCCCATTTTATTGATTTGGAAGGAGGAACACCTGAACAAACTCCAGCTGGCCATAGTCCACCTCATTCTCAGCCAAACGTTGAAACTAGTCCTCAAGATTTTGACATGAGTCCTTTTCGGCTAGATTTTGAAGTCAATTCTCCTCCACAACATTTTGGGGACAGCCCAAGGAAAACAACACCTGAGATAGATCCAAAGCAGCAAGAGGTGTATGATTACATAGAATCCTTAGAAAGAACAACCACGGGTCCCAGCACTTCATCCACTCAGCCTCACACAGCACAAGAAGCTCTAGTCCAATCGTTGAAACAAGAAGTCTTTGAGTTGGAGGTTTTAAATAGACATATTAAAAATGAAAATGAAGCATTAAAGGAGAAAAGAAGATTGGACAAGATCATTCATGACAACACTATGCTACATCTGGGACTGTGGCACAAAAAGAACAGGAAATTGAAGAAGAAATGCAAGAAGATAAGTAGAGCACTGATTAATCTCAAATTCAGATGCTTGATGAAGAAGCCTAGGATGTTAGCAACACCAAGAAAGAGGAAAAGAGGACTGGATGTCTTGGCAGAGGTATCAGGACATATGAATTGAAGGAGGATGATCAAAATTTTGGTTGCATGGGGACATGCAACACCTTCACAGTGGGGGTATGTTGAGTCCCAAACTTGCATCTTTCCTATACACCTTTCTAGACTTTTTCCATTTACCTGGACCTCCTAAGTCATCAACATCATTGCATATTAATAATAAAAGAGCATTTAAAGTGGTTTTTAACTATGTTTTGTGTCTGTTGTTTGAATTAGATTTTTTCTCATTGAGCTGCGGAATCTTGTCACTTTCCGCAGCTGCTTCAACTTTCCGCAGCCATTTTGTTAAAGTCTATATTGCAGGTGTCTTCAGGCAAATCAAGCCACATGGGCAAGTTGGAAATGACATGGATATGGAACGAGTCCTATTGGCTCAGTCGAATTCACCAAAGAAGGCCGTGGTCAAAGGTAGTCAAGCGGTGGTCAACCTAAGAGTCCTACGGTGACAGAACTCCGTTTTTCACCACGTGAAGACTTGCGTGGCCGTTCCTAAATCTCAGGGGACATATCAACACCTGTGAACTGCTCCATAAGCCGATTCCAACGGCCACCCTCCATAGATTTAATCTTCACGGCAACCATAATGCTAGATTTATGGACGTGGTTGTTCACGTGTCTTTTATCAGCGCAGATTGTAGGAAAGTAGTTATGTCATCCTCTGTTATAAATAATGCGTTCTCATATGCATAGTAGCTAGCTTCTGTAATGTAATTTTGCTGAAAAGAAAGCCCACTGTGCCGTGACATTATTTCCTTGTTATGACTGTGTTTTGAATACATGAGAAGACTCTGTTCATAAGCATAATTCGTGGTTGATAGTTGTTGCCCGAGGATTGTGCAGAGGGCCCCTGCACACGCCGAGGTTTTGTTTATTGTTGTATAGTTTCATGCTTTATTTCCTTACGTTCATTATGCAATAGTTATTCACGTGTATATATTACATCTCTTATGGTATTAACGTTTTATTTCTGTCCATAATTTTTCATGCTTTATACTGCTGTTAACTGATTAGTGTCTTTGTTCCAGATTACAGTAGGCAGCCCGGGCATTTGCACATAGTTTTACAATGACTAATGACATGGAATCAGTCTTGTCCTTCTGTTGATTTATTTTTCTTAGCTTTTAATTCCAGCACTGTTTTATTTATTTCAGTTTTGTACATTTGCTTTATTAGTTAGATTAGATATTAAATTACTCATGTCATTATCAGTTACCTCCAAAAGCCATAGCGAGACTAATGGTGAGGGATTGAAGTATGAGTGTGTAGTTTGATATTAGTTTATTTTTTTGCAAGTTAGATATTAAATTTCTCATGTCATTATCAGTTACCTCCGAAAGCCATAGCGAGACTAATGGTGAGGGATTGAAGTATGAGTGTGTAATTTTATATTAGTTTATTTTTCTGCAAATTAGATATCAGATTGCTCAAGTTGTTTATGATTACCTCCAAAAGCCATAGCGAGACTAATGGTGAGGGGTTAGAATATGAGTTGATGTAATTTGATTTTAGCTTTACTTTGCTTGCAATTCTTGGATTTCTTTGAACACAGTTTCTTTTGTATTTAGACAGCAGCAAGGGTAATGGGTTTCATGATCAATAGTTCACTGTTTGTTTGACTAGTATAGTGGCACATTTTCATTTTCTTTTAGGAATTAATTTTGTCATTGCATGTTTTAAAAACCCTTTTGAAGTTTGAAGTTTGGGAAATCATTATAAAGGACATCATTGCCTTGAACATTTATATCCATACTTGTCTTTTTTAGAATTTCCATCTCACATTAGGAAACCAACCAAGATAAAACCCCCAAGATAAATAAAAAACCCAAAAACGACAAAAAGTAAGAGATAGGTTATCTTGCACATATAGTGCGCCACACTTCATCAGCTTACGAATCCCGGATTGACAAATTAATGTAGCAATTTAGGACACACTAAATTGACTAAACACTTGGCATTTGATTTTGGCTGAAACACCTATCATTGATGTCAAACAATTAATGAACACTCTTATATTTTTTTGAATTACATCAAGTTGGAAGCTCCATTGTTGGATGGTTGAAAACCCTAGCTCTAGGGTTTGGGTTCCCTGGACCAAGGACACACCCCATGCTTGTTGAGGGTTTTTGAATAAGAAAAGCACTAATTTTTCCTTAGATATCCTCATCATTGGATTCTCCTCATAGAACTATTTCCAATGGTATGTGGAACCTCACATGGTTCCTCTCGGTTTCTTAAATATTCACATTTTAAGTTGAAGACCCAACTCAATGGGTCAAAACCCCAATGGGTGGTGGCATGGAACACTCTTATTGACCAAGTCAAAAGTCAAATTTGAAAATAAGTGTTAGAGTGGAAATATTTTTTTTTATTCAAAGCCCGAAAATAATAACAGAAGTAAATAAATTTTATTTAAGGTCAAGATGTGGCTCTTAAAATTGAAACCCTAGCCAAATATCCCCAAAAGAATTATATCTTAAGAAAATTAAAAGTAGCAGGGGCCTATTCAAAATAAGTTTATTAAAGGACCGAAAGATGATTAAATCTTGAATTTTTAATTAAAATTCAAATAAAAAATTTAAAAATGATTTCTCTCCAAACAATTTTCTCTAATCACCTTTAGAAACCCCTCCAAATGATAAATGATTCAATTTTTAATTTAACACTCAACATAGGTCAGTACTCTCAGGTTCTGAGCCTAATCGACCTCTCCAATAAGCCCTCCATAAATGACTCACAATTATATTTTGATATCTCTTTGTGGCAAGGAAGAACAAAGTTTGTGACAAAAAAAAAATTTCATCTCTCTGTGGCAAGGAAGAACAGATTTTGTGACATATTTTTTCATTGGATAACACTTGGGTTCTGGGCTACTCATTGTAAGTCATTTCTATTTTGTTTTGGCATATAGTTTGGGATATGTTAGGTTTTATTTCAAGAAAAATTCAATGCACATTCTATGATTAACTTTTGCATTCCCTTCAGTCCTGTGGAAGCATTAATCTGAAGAGAGGCAGATTGAAGAGGTCCAATCCCTACAGAATTTTTCTAATCCTTGCATATAATTTATTTGGTAAAAAAATTATGAAACATTTCAGCCATTATTAGAGCATCCTTCAGTACATGTGGCCAGCAAGACTGGTGCTTTTTGGCATTAATATTCTCAGTCCTCTTAGGGAAAGACTGTGACAAAAATCAACACCTTGACAGAGGTCACTTTGCATGAATTTGTAGAAGGAGTGGTGACAGTTATGTTATGCCTTGAGGCTAAGGAAGATCTAGAATTTTGACTTATGATTTAAAAGCTTGAGCTTGACATTCCTTAGGCATTTTTTTGAACTTGTCTGAATATTGACCGAGTACATTTGCCATGTTATATTCTGAATTTGTTAGCATATACGTTGGTCATTCCAAGAAGCTTAGAATTATTAGCTCTTGTAGATGTGTGATATGGTACAAACTCTTGTAGTAAGAAAACAATACAGATTTTTCTACAAATCCTATGCAGATTTGTCCCTAAATCTTGTGTGATAGTGGGACTAATGTAAGGGCTTAATATCCTATACATCATGGTTGATTCAACAAGATTTATTATCATTTGAGACTTAAGGAGTAATCCTTCACTCTTTGATACATTAACCTTGGAGAGCTTGAAGGTTATATTCTATATCCTTTGCACACTCCTGTATTTGTAATCTTGAAGGTTAATATTATCAAATTCCTAGCTTTGTGCAAATCAAGCATTGACCCTTAACCATACAATGAACCATTAGAGTTAGGGTGTTGACAGTGACCTATTATATATATAGCAGAATTGATTTTTTCATCTAGGTCAATCATTGATACATATACAACCTAGAATCTTAAGTAGTTTTCGTACCTATATGACATAAGTTTCACAAAATAGTTACTTTACTTGGAAAAAAATGACTTGACATAATTAATGACATGATTGTGACTTACTTGTTTAGGCCTTGTATGGTACTACAGTGAGAATCTTCTTATGGAAGAATTTATAACAAGTGATAATCGACAATGATGTTTTATATGACAGTATGTTTGATGTGATACCTTGAATATTATTGGATATAACACTAGTGACACTTATCATCGGCAAAGCTTATTTTCGAGTCTATAGACCCATAAATTCTCGGGGGAAGGAAATGCTCACCAAAGGATTAAAACAGGTACATCCTCCTGCGGTGAGCATTTCCTTCCCTCGAGAATTTATGGGTCTATAGACTCGAAAATAAGATTTTTCCTTATCCTGTTGGGGTTTTCACTATATGTACCTTTTGATGACAACGATGACTACAATAGGATGTGACAGAAGTGATTGAAAATCATCTAACAATGTTATGATAGTGATATACATTAGAGTGCACTTGGAATTTGATATTATCTTTCGGTACTTGACAATGTTTCTTGTACATGATAGTTTCTTGATGATAATAGTGTCGATGTTGGATATATATTTGGCTAAGTTGGGTTTGGTAAAATTAGAAGTAATGATAGTTTGAGTGCAACAATATTGTGCAGTAGTAAGTTTTTGTGGCAATCATATTTTTTTAGTACAAATGATGCAGAAGCAGATTCTAGGGTTTGTTATGCATTGGTTTGGTTTGACATTATGACTGAGGTGAGGCGGGCTTGACGGTGAATATTGTTTGAAGTACAATTGTGTAGTGGTAAGTTGAGAAAAATTGAGTAGTGAGGTTTCCAGGACTAGACAATGATATCTATAATGATCATAGAAATAAAATTTTCATTGCAGTTTCTTTATATTGATTTTGAGTGTAGGGGGATCTAGTCTGAAAATTATGAAATGTGGTTTGCTTGTTTATTAGGGTGGCAGAGTGGCGCTAGGGAAGGTTGTAGCTTGCACAAGGTGTTGGAGGGTATGTCTAGTTCTAGTTGGTACACAGGGTGTTGGAGAATTTATCAAGTTGGAGCCTGAGATCCTGAGTGTTGCAGCGTATTTCCAATTGTAGTTGGTACACAAGGTGTTGGAGCATTTATCAAGTTGGAGCCTGAGATTGAGGGTGTTGGAGCATACTCAAAGTTGCAGTTGGTAAACAGAGTCTTAGATCATCCTACAGGATGGAGCCTCCTTCAGTTGGAGCTGAAAATTTGATGTAATTATTCTTTTTGAAGAATAATACAAATATTAAGAAGTGTTTAGTGGTTTTTTACTCAAAGGGGGTTTTCCACCTGAAAATATTTGTGTCCATTGTCTTGATTATTGTGCATTGTTGAATCATGTTTTTATTAATTTTTGTTATTTTATTAAACAGTGTTGAATATTAACTGATGCTCTGAAAATATTAATAAATTTTTAATTTCTAAGAAATATTGATTAACCCCCTTATTAGTATTTCCAACACTATGATCCTTTTTCTACTCATGAAGACCAAATTATGTTGATAAGAAGAAGTTGGAGTCTACGAAGTGATATAATATTTGTTATGCATCATTGTGATGTGAACTCTTCTTATTCCTAGAATGCAAGACTGATAAGTGAGATGAACATATTCTTTAATCGCATAACAACCTCTAATATGAAATATGAGAAGTGAGAAAAACATAATCTTTGTGATACCTTCAACCTCTATCATGCGAGAGGTTTGTTATCTATGTGATGATCATAGTAACATGTATATATTATTTTGATGTGAAGACTCCATTTCTTGTTTCTCACATGGTCATTACTCGTGACACATTGTATGCCTGTCTTAGCAAGATCGTATATCTTAGCAAGATCATATATTCGTATACTTGGGTATGTAGCTCGATCAATCGTTAAATTCGAATTACCTTTGTGGCTCACTTAATCTCATATAACTCTTTGGTATGGTATTTATAGGCTCACATTTGTAATATGAACTATTACTATTTTTTGTGAACTGTTATGTGAAATAAATTTTGATATGATAACCCTTGACATAACAGTGACAGTATCCTTGATGGAATTGACTTTGATGGTTGTTACCTTGATGTTTTGATATTAATGATACATGGGATAGTGACCAGTCCTTTTGATATATGTGACTATGATCCATATAACAGTGACCTTACTCTTATGACACATGATTTAGATATTCTTGATGACATTATATGATGACCCTTATGATGATGGTGATCTTATGCAAGGAAATTATACTTGACCTTGACTGTGATGCATGATGAATTTTGTAACCATCTGGTATTAACATAAATCTTATGGCATCAATGATACTTTACCTTTCTCTCATATGATCATGAAAGTGATGACTCGGTTGCTTCTTGGTGATGATATGGTAGCAACTCTCTAGATATTATTTCATTTAGTTCACAAACGTAGTTGTGAACTGATTTTTGTTGGCCTTAGCAGGCCTTATGTGAATGATGTATCTCATTATGAATGTACTTTTTATCTCAACTGAAAATTGATTAATATATAATAGAATAATAATATGGTTGGTTTTACCCCTTATGGGGTTTTTGCTTGGTCTCTGACCCAAATCCTAGTGTCTCTATTATGCATGATTTTCTTTTGTTGTTCCTGATTGTTCTACTACATTATTGATGTTATTGTTCTCTACACATAGTTTTTGATGATGATATAATATTATGGGGTGAATGTAATTTAAAATGTTGAAAAGTTTTAAATGTATTATCTACAACAAAGAACAATGTATCCCTAAGAAAAATTAACATACTTTTTGTAAGTTAGTCACTTGGTATAAATCAAAGTATTTATCCATCTCAAATATCCATGTTATAGTATCATTACCATCAAAATTCCTCATATCAATCTTCAAAGTTAAATAGTTCCTTGGTGTTGAATTCAATCTCTAATGAGGTGGATCTTAGATTGAAAAGACATGATTATGGTTCTTGTTACCCACCAAAATGGGTAACCCCCATAAGAGAAATTTTCTCCTACATTTCACATCCAGCCAACAACCCTTGACAACCACTAATTGATGATGATATGTCATGTGCCTCTATCATATGCACCAATCACATGCTTCTCGCATTTTGGAATTACCACTTGGACGAACATGGGCTACTATTCAAAAGGTAATTTGATCATTTTGCAATCGGGTACTTATAATTATTTGTTTTGGGCATTGGTATGGATAAAGGGGTGATCTAGAAGATTCACTAGTCTTGAATATAAATATATTATCTCACCTTATCAAGGGATCTAATCTTTAGAATTATTCTAGTGGGACCTCCCTTGAGGCCTCAATGTTATAAGAGGGCCATTGCTTGGAAAACTTTGATTGAGATATTGTGTTAAATATCCCCTACACCACACTTGACACTTTCCATCATACTTTAAAAGCCCCATATAACACATCCATTCATCAGGTCTAACATGTCATTAGTTACTTAGTATTTGGCACCCATATGTCTACACTCTTTGAGTAGGACTTTAAATCTATTTCCTTGGAGGTTAATGTAGCTAAAAGAATGAAAAATAATATCATGGCCATAATGAAATAAAAAGGAGAAAACAAAAATGCAAAAGATGCCCAAGACATAAGAATAACACATTGGAAAAAGCCTAGTATGAGCTCTACCCTCCTCATTAGCCATCACCTAATTCTTGAGCACATGATGCTCGTTCACATCAAAAGGAACCTTTGCATGTACCAACCTTGATGAGAAATTAAATGTCTCAATTTAAGTGGTAATATTAATTACTACATCAAAAAGAGAAAACTCTAACCATTGAGCCATGCACTGCAATACAAGGAATTATCAAGAATAAATAAAAGGTTCATTGAAGGGGTGGAAAAAGAAGGCCAAGTAAGGTAAATCTTGCCTCCATGATTTGTCTCTCCTATACGTTCATACACTGAGGATGTGAACTCCTTGTCAGTTTGTTCCCTTGACCATGGAAATTTTTTATGTAGAATTTCCCCTTTCATTGTCACATTTATAAAGTAACACATGTTGATTGAGAGGTTGACATTAGAATTGTCACAACCCCTTGAGGGTTGGAATCAATTAATAAGGTTTACCAGTATCCACATCTATTAAGATAGGGAACACATTTACAAGACGTGGTCTAGTTATATATTAGAAGGTGATCATTTTTTGAAGTATTAATATGCCCTTAACATTCTTGTTTGGTCCACTTAGATGCATATATGGTATTAGTCCCTAGTGGATGGTTGTTTTCACTTGATTTCATGTTGTTTTTGTTAGGTGATCCACAAAGCTTAGGATTACAGGGCGCCCACTCTACAAGTACCTGGGCCTCATCAAAGAGATATATGGCTTATCATATGAAACATCGAGAGATTTGATCCTCTTGATGAGTTGATAATATGTTTCATGTCCCAGAGCACCTTGAGGACCCAATACATTTTTTTACTTAAACCTAGGGGCATGCCTTGACAGAACCTAATGGGAAGGACTTGATTCAAATCCTAGATGAGAATGGTCTCCCATTGAGAGACTTGGGAGGACCTGTTGCACTTCGAGAAGCCCTAAAACTGGAGAGAGGAGGATTTTTTTTTTAGTTGGGGACGAATGGATATGAGATGATGGCACCATAGCTAGAATTCGGAACCCAAAGGAGAATTTGAAGTGGATTTGAGGGATATTCCTCAAATTTTGGATGAAGTTAGAACTATGACACCTTCTCACACTTCATCACACTTTGAAATGGGATTTGGACACCTAAAATGGCATGAAGTCAATAATTTTGGAGGCTACGACTCACATGTGTGTGCATTCATGGCTTATTTTATCACTTATGTAGTGGGTTGGCTTGTAACCAAAGGTTATTTTGTGTCAAATTTGTTTTAGTGGGCTTCATTATTCATAATTAGTTGAGGTAGAAATCATATAAATATAGGTCACCCCATTTTTCTTTTCATCATTGCTTGTGGATCAATTCAACCTCTCTAAGAGATTTTGACCTAGCTGAAATAGACTTGTATCTTGTGGAGATGTAGTATTTTGTGGAGTATTTTCTTGTGGAGACATTATCTTTCTTTGGAGAAATAATTTTTTAATAATAAAGGATTGGTTTATGCATTTCTTGCAAGTATTCTAATTTGTTGAATATATTTTAGGGCTATTGCATGGAATGGTTATTGCTAGGGTTTCTATGTATTAGTTTTTATTGAATATTTCTCTATGAAATATTAGCAAAGTAGTGTATTCATTACCCTTAATATTTTTGTGACAACCCCTTGAGTAATATTTAATGCTAAGCTCTCTTTAATGATTTTATTCCCTCATAAAGTGATAACTAGGGTTTTTCATTGTCATATTTACTCCATTCTAGGTTTTTATTCTTCCACGAGTATATTCCCTCTAAAATAAATCACCAAAGATCAAGAATTGGTCTTTCCACATAGGTAATCACACCATAAAAACTTTAAACCTAATTTTCCTCCCTCTCCTCAATTTTTCTACCCTTTAAGTCATGCCTTTAGACTAGGGATATGGTTGAATTCAACTAGGGAAAGTGTATTTTACTTTTGGAAGGTTTTTTAACACATGGTTTGCAGATAATTTTTTCAAACTCACCCCGTTTCCATAGTGAATTATTCTATTCTAGGGCTGACGTCACAAGCCCTAGGTAATTTTTCCTAAACCCTGATCTAGCCATAATTTCAACATAGGGAATATTGAAGGCTTGTTGTCAAAAACATTAATCATATTCATTGTTTCAAGCCTTTTCTTGGCCTTTTGTACCTTGTTAATACTATTATCATTGCTTATTCACCAAACAATAGGCCACATCTGCCTTAGATAGGTTTGGAGGGTAGGATTTTCCTTGTTTATGCGATATTTAACCTTGTCCTTAAGTTGAGTTCCTTTCCTTGGCCTATCCTTGTCATATCCTAGCCCTAATATTATAACATCCATTAGGTAACCTACATAGGGAAGCCTCCATTATAGTGAAAGTGCACTAAAAATTTGGGGGTTGTGGCTGTGGTGACAGTGGGCCTCCACCTCATAGTGTTGTCACTTGGTCTAGTCTTTGTCTTGTCAGCCCTCTCAATGGGTCTATTATATTATGAGAAAACATATTTTCTTGTACTGTTTTCGAGGAGAATTTGAGCAACCTCCTAGATATTTGAAGGTTAAGCTTCACTTCCTTTGAAGAAAATATTTAAGATAAGAAAATAGCTTCTCTTATGGAAACTCTTGTTAATAATCCCAATAAAATTCCTGGTATCTCTTCTGATGATACCATAGCTCCAAGAAAGAAGAAAACCACCAAAACAATGTTGAAGCAACTACATCCCCTATGATCCCAAAAATTTTGATGGTTAGAATTATATTCATAGATAATGCCACTATTTCCATCATGGACAAGCCATGGCTCATAGTTGCATTGAGTTTAATGGATGTTAGAAAATTCCTTGAGATATGCATCCCTTACTAGAGAAATATTGTGAATGGTTTCCTAAATTAAATGGTACAAATGTTATCACTGCAAAGAAACATATAAATGAGTTTTATTGGGAAGTGAGTGCTAAGTTGGTCGTGGATGGGGATGTAGTAATGATGTTCTTTTCCTTAACTCTAGAAGGAAGTGTTTGGGATTGGTATCTTAGTTTACCCCAAGGTAGTATCACTAATTAGAATTCTTTTCACTGGGCCTTTAAAATAATATGGGCCACACTCAAGGAAGGAGTCATCCTTCTTGAGAAATTAATTGAATTCATAAAAACTAAGAACAAACTATTAAAGAATTTGCTCAACATTTTGAAAATATACTCAAGGATCTCCCTTATCGATATAAGCCAACCGATGATACCGTCCTTGATAAATATGTGTGATCTTTGCCTAGGCATTTGACAAAATCCCTTAGAGACCATATGGCTCAATCCTTGGATGAAACTAAAGATTTAGCTTCCAAAGTTGAGAAAATTTTGAATGTTTCCAAGATTGAATTTTTTCACCTATCATAGGGCTCCAATTGAACCAAAATCTAATCCTATCATCTAGGTGGATTCTATCTTGTAAGAATTTTCCCAAAAATTTTATAAAGTTACTAATGAGTTGATGTAAGGAAAGATGGAAATGATGAAAAAATTGTCTATGTTGGAAAGAGAAAGGGTATATCACCAAATCTACCCTTTGCATGAGAGTAATATTCCTTCTGTTGACAATTCCTTGAGCAGAGACCCAAAAACCCCTGTTTTTGCCTAGGCAAGAGTAGTTAGTTATGCCCTCATGCCGAAGAGGAAGATTAACACTGGGACCCACGCTAGCTGGTGCTCTGTCTCAGTTAGCCACTCGCGTTGAGATTTTTATGGAATTTAAAAAAAAAATAGAGGCGGAGATTCCATTCCAACAACTTAGAGGATGAGTCATTGGGAGTGGTTGAACTGATAAACCACATAATTCCTCCTTTGGTTTACGGTTTCCACCTCTTATGGTAACCTCCTAAAGGATAGGCCTCCCTCCAACCTTTGTAGGGATCCTAACCTCCTCCTTTTCCTCTATAAAAAGAAGCTATCCTTTGAATAAATTAGTTGAACTTGGAGAATTGAACATACTATAGCAGAACTTCTGAAGAGATAGAATAAGAAGGAATTACATTGAGAGAGCTTAAGTCCATGCCTTTTGAGAGAGCTTGAGTCCATGCCTTTACCTCGTCTGAATTCCCTGACGAAAATCTGAGACATCCTTCGGTTGAACCCCGCTAGAGGATACCACGACGTCAAAGATTTGGTTGTATCTCTTCCTTTCATTAATACATATACATGACTACTGTTTGGTTCCACTTTTGTGTTATGAAATTGGTTTAATGCAATATGTTTAGCCCTCTTTGACTGGCTAATAGGTATGAATGAAGTAGTATTATGTCATTTTCTATTCTTGTTTTCTGATTCTATGTGCAGGTATTCGAGCATGATTGCGAGAGGATTGTGACTTGCCAAGGTATGAGTGAGAGGCCACCACCACTACAGCAACAACGATAGCGTTGCACTCCAGGTAGGTCGATCTACCGTGTCCTCTTTCATTCAATAATTAGGAATCAACACTCTAGCATGTCTCTTTGTTTCTAGACCCACTCTAGGGCTAGAGGGATCGTCTCTGTCCACGGAGAGGATTTACCTGCTTAACAAATTGGTGACTTCACTAGGGATCAGTGTGAGTTTGCCGTTTCATCTTGTTGGGTCAGTTTCAATCATTGATTTGATTATCTGTCTATTTCTGGTTTTCTTGCTTAGTTTACCTCCTCTGTTCAACTACAAAGTGTCAACATTGACCTTTGCTCATTGAGTTTTGGTTTTTTCCTTTTTTCCCATAGTTAACTGGCTTGGAGTGTTTTTCGTCTGAATAGTTGTGCCGATTGGCACAGGTTGCTTTTGTTGTGGTCACGCCAACCCCTGTTTGGCATTGAATACAGCCTTATAATCACGTCGACTCCTGTAGGATTTGGTTTGACCTACTTAATGAGACTTTTGGTCAATTGTGCTTGCTTCTGGGTTATTTTTTATGTGTAATTATGCCTTTGGGACTGTTTTGACTGTTGTCAGCTTGTTTTTCTCAATTGTTTGTCCATTTTCTTATCAGTGTAAATTGAGGCCTTAGGGTTTCTTAGTGTTTTGGTGCACTGAGCCTTCTGTTTGGAAACCAAGTCATTTTGATTATTGTCAGTCTTGTTCTTGGGTCGATTGCACTAAGTTTTCTTGATTCCTTTGAGTGATTGCTTTGGTTGAATGATAATTTCGTTTTTCGATTGATTCTTCTCCTTATTTCTCCAAGCATATATTACATTGCTTGTTTTGGATCGTTTTGAAAACTTTCTCTTGTTTTGGAGAATTGCAGCATTAGTTTGAAGTGCTTTCTTGTGATTGTTTTGTATTGATTCAGTCTTTCAATTTCGATCCTTACATTCGTAGTACTCAAGCTAGTGTTTGTTTTCATTTTTTCATGTAATTAGTGCATCATGTACTTCTTTTCATTGAAAAAAAAAAACATATTTTGCATTCTTTCTTTGCATCGAAAGTGAAATATTCTTTTGCATAACTAGCGTCTGATTGTCTAAGAAAGAGTTTCAATTTCATTTGATTGTGTTAGATGCATTAGAGGCTTTCTTCACATATTGTTATTGTTTTCTTTTGTTTGGAATATCTCTATCCTTCTCGTAACTAGCATTCATTGAATTGGGAATGATGTTCATTTGCATATAGCTTGCATTTAGGAAATTTGAGATACAAATTAGATAGGGCCTTAAAACTGAAACATAATCCAAGATCAACTTTAAAATTCACTGAATTAACCTAAGGAAGCATTGAAACCTAACGAAACATTTTTAGTAGTCTAGGTTATAGACATGTTTCGGTGTCTTAAAACCTAGTAGTTGTACGGACTTCTGCTCCCCGTATCGTCGAGTATATAAAGGGAGACCCCTCTAGGTTGCAATCCTTTTATCCATAGGAAGCCGAGTCTGCCGCCTTGTAACCATGATACACCGAACACAACATTCGGGGAGACTACCTGCACGTACGTTAAGTCCTTGTTCATTTCTCTTTAATTTGATCACCAAGGTGTATATGGAAGTTCATGGGAACCTAGTACACCCTCATGTTTAGAGTACCTGAGTAGTCATTTTGATCTTTTCATGACTCCTTAAAAAGATAAGAGATCATTGAGCACTTTTCCTTTCATGCTCGTTTAAAATTGAAAGTGACTAGAGTCATATTTTGCATGTTTCTTGACTCTTAAAATATGAAACAATGAAATCTGGTTTCAGTGTCATAAAACTAATTACCTATGATCACACACCCGCTAAAAGTTTTATTACTTGGCCTATTTTTTTTTCCTTAGTTTTGATCTTGGAGCCCTCGATTGGTTACCTTTTTCTTTCCTGTTTTGAAATACAGTCACAATGGCGAAACCACCAGTTTCGTTGTCCTCATTGCCTCTTAGTGATAGTTCTTTCCCGGATGTTTCTCTTGAAACACCTCAGTCCACTAGGTCTACCGAGCTTGCATAGCCTATTCTCCCGTCTGTCCTGCCTCTTGCTACTCGATCTCCTCTTGAAGGGCCAGTTGAATTCAATTGGCCTCCTTCTAGTGCTTGGTCTGGTTTTGGGGAAGAAGGATATTTTCCTCCTCTTACGTCGGGTTCACCATTTTTTGTTGTTGTTGTGACTCCTAGTTCCCATAGTCTTTTCGAAGATATTATAGTGGAGTCAGACATGGATTCATCTAGTCTCGTTGGTAGTGAAGGAATGCCTGTTTCTACAGGAGAATATCAGATTTTTTCGAAAGATATCCCTCATGTTTCTACTCAGTATTCTCCACCATCGATGTCACTTCCACCTGGATATAGGTCATTGAGTCAGATTATGTTTGGTGTTACTTCCATAGCACAATCTAGTACATTAACTCCTCCTCAAAGTTATGTCGTCCCTTCGTTAGGACTATCACCTTTGACACCTATATCGTCGATTACTGTTACATCCGTTCCAATCCAACCGACTGTCTGTGTGGCTTCATCCACACCAGTTGTTACCACTCAGTCGTTAGGATCTTTTCACACTCGCGGGTTTAATTTTTCTCAATCCAACATGGCCTATTAATCCCGGTCCTAGTAGATAGCAATCTAGTGCCGTGGAGGCCCCACCTGCTTCTAGTGTCGTTTCCACTACTCCTGTGATTCCTGGTGGCCTTACTTTTGTAGAGTATATGTTGGTTTTTCAGTAGCAGAGCTCTCAGGGTTCTTAACCCCTCCAATCTCTTGGAAATCCTTGATTCCATCACTATGATGCTATTGGTAATCTCGTTTATTCCTTTCCGCATCATTATGATGTGTATGGTAATCCTGTTTATTTGCCTCCTATTGATCCTTTTCAAGTTGTTTATGATCCTTATCAGACCGTTACTTATCTTGGACCTACCTTACGTATGCAACCCTCTAACTTGCAAAGACAACCCTCATCGGGAAAACCTTTGGCTCGGTAGGGCCCTTCCTTTGGTCCACAGGGACAACCATACGGTCCACAAGGCCAACCTTCTCAAGGTCAACCTTTGGTCCAACATGGTCAACCCTACGGTCCGTCTGGTTAGCCTCAAAATCAACCAGGGCCGTCTTATGCTCCTCGGGGGAAAAACTATCCACTACAGGGACAACCTTTGGCACCACAACCGCCGCCACACGTTTCGTATGGCCAAAAATTATTGTCACAAGGAAAACCCTATGCTCCTCCTCCAGGTCAACCTAGTTATTAGGGACAACCTGGTCCTTCGCAACCATCGGGCCAACCTTTCCCACAAGGCCAACCTAGTGGCCCTCGGTACTCAGTTCAACCGGCTCAACAACCGATTCAACCTACTCCTCAGTTGGTTCCATCATTTCAGCAGCCAGTTTTACCCACTTTTAGTCATCTAGGTTTACTTGCTCAGCAGCCTGCTCAACCTACTCATCTGGGTCCGTCTGCTCAACCGCAAGGTACTTATTATCCTCAAGGTTCATATCAACTGATGTATAATGCGCCTCAGGTTTCTTACCCTCAAAATAAACCTATATATCATCAACCTCAAAGGCATGCTTTCATTCCATAGCAGACTCCATACACTGCTCAATAGGGACCTTAGTGGTCTACTCCGACTCAATATCCTGGTCCTCAACCTCAGTATCAACCGAATTATCCTGCTTCTAACCCCTATGGTCAGAATCCTCCAGGACAGAATGCATGGGGACAAAATCCCGCTCGGACTGGGTGGAATGTAAACACGGGTCCTTATCAAAGACCTCGATGACTTTCAACACCCAATTACCATTTCTTGCTACGTTGGAATTACCTGATGTATCAAAGTTAACGAACGATCCCATTCTTCATAACTTGTATTGGCCTCCGGTTCCAACTAAGATTCTTGGTGATTGTCCCAAATTTGAGGGAAAATCTAGTGAAGACCCCCAAGCGCATGTTATGACTTACCACTTGTGGTGTTCCTCTAACTCTTGGGTTAACGATTCTATTCAACTCCATCTTTTCCAGTGAACTCTTACTGGTGCCGCTGCAAAGTGGTACATTGAGCTATCTCGTGGCATCTTCCAAGACTTCAATTCTTTAGCCATGGAATTCCTTACACATTTTCAGTTATGAGTCCGCTATGAGAGTAGGACACACCTCCTCACTTCATTGAAACAGGACCGAGCTACTCATATCTCAGATTATATTCATGAGTGGAGGCATCGTCGTCACATGATCAAATTTGAAATTCCTGATCAGCTTCTGAGTCATCGGTTCACCACCTCCTTTGTCAATCAGATTGCCAAAGACATATCTATGGGGGTATGTGTAACTGAGGAACAAGCCATTTCTTACGCCTAGTACCTTGATCTTGTATAATCTCAGTCCGACACATTATATGATATCTTTCCTGATGCTTCCCGACCTGGAACTTCTAAACCACTAGTGACTCCATCCATCGATGGTATTATTGTTTCCGTGTCTCAGACTTCTCAAAAGTCTTCTTCATCAAATTCTGGGAAGCCAAAGTCTGCTTCTTCCAATAATAATGCTTCTCAGTCCACTTTGAATTCTAGTAAACTTGTAGAAGTTAATGCCGTTCAGGCCAATCCTACGGATAATGCTGCTAAAGGTAAAAATAAGGGTAAAGGTAAGGCCAAAACAGATAGCCCGAAACAGGACTCTCAGAAACCTCTTGCTGGCGATGGTTCTCAACGCAAATTGAAGTATCCTTGTTTAATTTGTGACAATGAGCACTTCACCAAGGACTGTCCCAAATAATCCGAAGTGAGCCGCTTGCTCAAAGGCACCCAGGGAACTCCGGCCATTCTTAAAGAACCTTTCCCATCTCAGCAGACTCAGATGGTAGAGCAACCTCAGTCCTCTGCCCCATTTGGATCTTAGGTGTTCATGATGAACGATTTTGTCGTTGTTTCTATTGCTACTCGATTGGAAGATTATACTAGATCACGTCAAGCTACGGGGAAGGATATCGCTGATGGTTCTCCTCTTCCGCTTGTTAATGGCCCTCTTAAAATTGAAAGGCCCAATGCTGAATCCGTTGTGCGACCACCTTCCAAAGGTGTACTCCGCAAGTCTTCTTATAATCCCAACACTCGTGCCGCTCACCATTACAATATTGTTGAGGATTTGGCTCAGGTGCCGTCTGCGATGTCCGCGATCTCCACGTTAGAAGTACTTCAAATTTGTCCATCTCAGCGAAGAGCTTTGTTATCTACGATTGGCGGGATTGATCCTACCGATACTAGCCTTCTTGCTTTCGATTTAGAGAATTTTGTTCGACGACTTCCACATCAAATTGTGCTCATTATTCAAGTTTTTATTAATGGTCTCAACATCCATTGAGCAGTTATGGATGAAGGTGCATCAACCTGTGTCATGTCATCTTCGTGTTGGAAATCTATTGGTTCTCCAGCCCTGAATTCATCACCAAATGCCCTTGAAGCATTTGATGGAAGAGAATCAAAACCTTTAGGTGTTCTTGCTATTTTACCGATTACTCTAAAAGGGAAGACAGTCAATGTCGAGGTCGAAGTTGTTGATGCTAAACTCAATTATAATCTTCTACTCGGTCACAGTTGGACTCCTGCCGTGTTATGTGTTCCATCCACTCTCTTTCATGTTCTGAAATTTCCACATGAAGGAAATATTGTTACTTTTGATCAATTTTCCTTCTTCACCTCTTCTTTTGAGAACAACGTTCCGTATGTGGACAAGATTCCTACTCCTTACGAGAGCATAGGGCCAAGTATTTTTAATCCTGCCCTCATGGGTATTTTTCCTCTTCCTCCACCAAATATTGTTCAGATCCATATGATCTCTCAGTCTGATGACCCATGGATTATTCCTTTTCCTGAACAGATCGATTCATTTGGAGATTCGATGCCTTTGATTCCAATTGAGATTGATTATTGTGAACTCATTGTGACTTTGGAAGCTCCGTCCTCTGATCATGCTCCTTCGAGCATGTCTCTTGATGTTTATTCTCAATCCCCCTGGCTTGGTGATTCAGATTCACTTAATCCTTTGAAAGAAGTGTTTCCCTCCGATGAAGCCATCGTGGAAACCATGTATCTTGAGGATCTTCCGTGGGATGATGGTCATCATCATTCCCAGTTCATGCCTGGCCTCGGGGCCATGTCTACTTGTCTCGAGCGTTTTTCATCTCAAGTTCCTTCTCCTTCGCTTCAATTGTTTATTCTAACACATGATGTTTTTATGGAAGGTAACTTGAGAAATATTACACAAAATATGCCTATTGACATTTCCGTTAAACCAGGAATTGTCGAGAACATCCATATTGAGGTCACTTGTTCTTTCGATGAAGTACAAGTTTATACTAGCCTTTTCCGCGGATTCCGTGATGTCTTTGCATGGTCATACGAAGAAATTCCCGGCATCAACCCTAGTATAGTGGTGCAAAAATACCTACTTACCCTGGCTCGAAGCCTGTTCACCAACGTCTTCGTTCGGTGCACCCTAGAAAAGCTGCTGCCATTAAAGGTGAAGTTGAAAAACTTCTTAGAGCCGATTTCATTTATCCGATTCCTTTGACAGAATGGGTTTCTAATATTGTTCCTACAGATAAGAAATAAGGAAATATATGCGTCTGTGTTGATTATCGTGATATCAATCAAGATTGTCCTAAGGATAATTATCCCACTCCCTTTATCGATCAAATCATTGATAACTGTGCCGTGAGTGAGATTTTTTCCCTCATGGATAGTTTTTCTGGTTATAATCAGATTAACATTCTCCCGACTAATCAACATAAGACTGCCTTTATCTGTCCTTGGGGTACTTTCGCATATAAAAAGCTCCCTTTTGGCTTAAAGAATGCTGGGGCTACATTTCAGCGAGCGATGTCATATGCTTTTCACGATATTCATCACATCGTTCAGCCTTATCTGGATGACCTTCCCACTCATTCAGCTAAGCGTAGGGACCATCCTGACAATCTTCGTCAGATTTTCCTTGGTTGTCGATGCTACAATATTATGCTTAATCCGCACAAGTGCATATTATGTGTTGATTCCAGTAGACTCTTAGGGTTTATTATGTCCAAAGACGGAATTCGCCTCGATCTGCTCAAGGTTGAGGCTATTATTAATCTCCCCTCTCCTTCCTCATTACATCAGTTGCAGATTTTGCAAGGTAAGGCTAATTTTATACGCCTTTTTATACCTAATTATGCATAAGTGGCTAGTGGATACACACAACTATTAAAGCAGGGCGTCCCATTCTATTGGGATGAGATTGCTCAAGAGTCTTTTGAGGCCCTGAAGATGTTGCTGGTCAATGCTCTTCTGTTGCATCCTCCTCGCTATCATCATGATTTTTCCCTTTATTTAGCAGCCGCTTTTAGCATGATTGCCATGGTTTTGGTACAAGATGATGATAAAGGTAATGAGCATGTTATTTATTACTTGTCTTGTAACCTTCTCAATCCTAAGATGCACTATGAACATGTCGAGAAGTTAGCGTTAGCTGCGGTTCAAGCAGTTCAACGTTTTCATCATTATATTATTTTGTGTATGGTGACTGTGATTTCTGATTACAACCCCTTGACCTATATATTGTCTCAAAAATTGTTGGGGGTAAAATACTCGAAGTGGATTATCATCCTCCAAGAGTTCGATTTGGAATTTACTGCTACCAAGTCGAAGAAATCGCTCGTCTTTACTGATTTGATCTGTTCTCTCCCTTCAGACTCTCCTCTGTCTCGTTTTGAGGAATACATTCTAGACGATACACTTTTCTTGATTATCACCCTCGATTCATGGTACGGTGATATCATCATTTATCTCCAGACTTCTACTTTCAGATCTGAGATGACGAAGGATGCCCTCCGACACATCCGTCATCAGTCACAACCTTATCGTATAGTCGAGGATACACTCTATCGTGTCAGAGTCGATTCAATTCTCCATCGATGTTTGACCCTTGAGGAAGCTGAGAAAGCCCTCAATGATTGTCACAATGGTGCCTGTGGTGGTCACATGTCTGGTTATGCAACTTCACAAAAGATTCTTTGTGCTGGTTATTTCTGGCCTTCGATCTTCAAAGATTGCATTGTCGCGGTTCGTAAATGTCATTATTGCCAAATTTATCAATGCAAGATGCATGCGCCACCTTTACCTCTTCATCCTGTCATTACCGTTAGTCCCTTTGTGAAGTGGGGCATCGATTTTATGACGTGTAACCGTCACTCGACCGAGGGGCATGCTTATATTATCGTAGTCGTGGAATACTTCACCAAATGGGCCAAAGCAATGCCTACACTTGTCGCTGACGGTAAGACAGCTGCTCAATTCATATTCAATCACATCATTGATAGGTTTGGTGTCCCTCAGGCCATCATTACCGATCATGGTTCCCATTTTCGGCATTACATGGTGGCGGAGTTGACTTCTAAGTTGGGTTTGCGTCATGACAGCTCAACGCTGTACTATCCTCAGGCCCATGGCCAGGTTGAAGCTGTCAACAAAGTTCTTGTTACCATGCTTCAACGGACGATTGGGATCCGCAAATCCAATTGGCATCTCATGTTATTTTCGGTTGTTTGGGCATACCAAAACTCAGTTAAGAATGCGACTGGATTTACTCCATTTTAGTTGGTTTATGGTCTGGAAGCTCCTCTCTCGATTGAGTATGAATTACCTTCGCTCAAGTTGGTTGTTAAATTACTGTCGAACACTTCACTAGAAGAGGAGCATCTCCTTTACTTAGAAAGGATAGATGAAACTCATCGCTTTGCTGCTCTCGTTATCGAAGCACAGAAGAAGCGGGTCAAAGCTCATTTTGACCAATCAGTTTCCCCTCGTTCCTTTGTTGAAGGAGATCTTTTCCTTCGATATGACCAAGCTCATGATAAGCTAGGGGCAGGTGAATTTCAACCCATGTGGCATGGGCCCTACATTATTAAACGTGTGTTGAAAAATGGGGCCTATGAGCTTATTGATTACAAAGTTCATCCTCTAGAACAACCCAGAAATGGGTTGTATCTCAAAAAATATTATGCATGAGCCATTCATGCATGATTTATGTACATAGGTGTTTTTTTTCATTTTTGTACATGTTTTGATTTGGTGTGCTTTGTGAGCATTTTCCTGCTTATTGGGTATTTCTTATTTGTGTAGATGTCTACTACCCCTTATGTCGCTTTCGTGGATGGTGCTTCCCGCAGCACCAGGATTTTTTCTTCAGCAACCTGGGTAATCTATGATCCTGCTGGTGAGTTGATAGAACTGCAAGGTATTTGTCTAGGACGGACTACAAACAATGTCACTGAATATAGTGTTGCCCTTGAACTATTAACTGAGGCAATCAATCTCGGCATACACGCATTTCTTTAAAGCTAGATTCACATTTTGTTGTTCTGCAACTGAATGGTCATTATTCAGTCAGAAACCCGTACATTTTGAGATTGTATTTACGTATTTTTTTTTTGGAAAGACATTTTGATTTTATCACATATCAACATATTCCTAGAAGAATGAATGCATTAACTGATACAGTGGCTAACATTGTATTAGATAGATATTCGCGTAATTTGTAAAATCATCATCATATGTAAAAGATCCATGTAGGAAAATAGAGGTATATATATTGCATGTTTGCATCAGTGTGAATCATAAATTCAAAAAATATTTGTGTTTTTGTTACATCCTGAGACACCATGTCTCTCAAAATATGCAGATATAAAGCTTAGGTGTCTAATCAGCGTAATGCTCATGATAGCATGTCACTTCCCGTACAATCTGCCTCAGTAAGCAGTGAATGCAGCTTGGCACCCCTATGGTATGCCTCTGGTAGGCACGAGGAACACCGTCAAATCATGCATAGTCTAGGATTCCACATGTGATCCCCTCTAGGTTGCGCACAATTTCCTCCTCCTCGCCTTCCTCACCATGAGGGTCGAAATCACTAGGGATTTGCCTTGCTATCGATGACATGCCCGCGGGTCTCTATGGGCCAACATCTGCAAATGCATGGATTTAATGTCAGAACATACATAGTAAAAAAAAATTCATAACATTCATGAAAATTAAAAATGATTCTTACCCAAATATTCATCCCAATCCTCTCCCTCTAGGAGTGGGAGGTTCAGACCACTAGTAAAATCTGTACCAGAGTAGGGATAGTCCTCCACGACAATCATTGTCAGCAGATCCAATAAAAAAATTCCAGTCTCTAGTACATCTGTTGACCGCCCCTTGCCCTTGGCATCAGAGCTGCCCATTGGGCCATCCGTGGTTCTCTTGCTGGTGGTGTTGGGACTATGAACTCGTGACGCTGAAAAATTGGTAGTCATTCCAGGAAGAACGATACCAGGATAGACCCATAACTGAATTGCTTCAATTTGGTCTTCTTGCATTTTGTTAGTTGGCGTTTCATGTTTATTGTCACGGCTTCTACCCAGTTGTAGATGGTTAGTGTCAAGCAGTATACAGCAAGAAGAAATTGTGTCTTTGTTGCTTCATGCGGTGCTTGCGATCTCGCAACTTGTGTGATGGTATGTAGCACTACTTTTAGTGCCAAGTCTAGGATAATCTGGATATCAAATTTTCGACTTCATGTTTCCTTCCGTGCCCCTGGACATACCCTGTCAATCACCATGGACATGCTCTCCATGCGGGGCTGGGTACCGGTTAGTATCAATGCTTCTCCCCTCCGCGATAATCATGTTATGAAATAGACGTCAGAAACATTAATCTCAAGTTCCTGATCTCGAAGGATGAACTTTTCCTGGTTCTCATCCCATATGCTGATCAAATACTATAACAGCTCTGGTTGAGCACGGAGACACGGTGTCAAGAAGAACTTCTTCAGTCCACAGTCTTGAGAGCTTCCATGGATCTCCCATTTCCCATGGCAAGCTCATCCTCTTCGATGTGTTCCCATTCTTTCCATTCGATTACCATTTTGCCTCTTTCTACCTACAAACACATTCATATGAATGGTATTAGCCATTTTTGAAACTTGGATTTGTAAACAAATGGGTATTTAACTTTCATTTTTGCACAAGAATGGTCTGCGTGGTTGGCGCACCCTAGTTTAGAAAATTAGGTGATTGGCGCGAATCCATACCCGAAACCCGTGCCAACCGTCGTGCCCTAATATTTGTATTTCCTCCCCCAGAAATAAAAATTGGAAGTTGCAGGCAGTAAAAGATGACTTAAAATGAAGGGAAGGATGTCGGATCTTACCTGGAACTGACGGTTCAAGATTGGTATGACAAATTGTTCGCTATCGTCACTGAAAAATCACAGTATGAAATGGGTAACTATTGCTCCATAAGAGGTAAAAAGTGAAAAGTAATTATTTTTACCATTTTTGGCATTTTATAACTTTTTACCAGCCTAATTAGGTAATAAGACATATTTTTCTATTATTCTATTATATTATTTTCGGAAAATGGGTTTTACACAAGTCTTTTGTGCAGAAAAAAGTTTTTAGGCCATAGTGATGAAGTAACGAGTTGAATTTTATACTTTTTTGGACTCAGTAAAAACATGAAAAGTCACTACCGGAGTCATCTTTCAACTCTTTTCTAACTCTCAAAAACTAAAAAGATTGTCGAGACTCTTGTCATTTCAAACTTTTTAAATAGCTACGAAGCGATATCTACCCAGTATACGTTTACCCCTTTTTCGGGCTGGGATAGATTATTTATGAAAAAGGAATACCTTAGCCTATCGTGACTAAGAGGTTCTTTCAGATATTGTTTTCTACCTTTTCAAATCTGAGAGACTATTTACGAAAAGGGCCATGATGGAGTTTTCTTTTTTGCCTTCCTTTCAAACTCACTAAACATGAAAATATGTCAAGTTATTCCTCTGTTAGACTTGTTAAAACTTAATGACATTGGACTTCGTCACCATGATGTTATTTGAGTTCCTCCTTCCTAGAGCTCGTAAAATGTACTATGTTGGATTTGTCCGAAGGAAAAACTTACATCACAAGCATATGCTATCCCCTTTAAGCTTGTTTAAAAAATAATTGGGGTACTTTCCAGAAATGGTGGGGGAAAATGAAACCAAGTTTTAGTTATGTTGGCAGCATGTCGCTCTTGAACATGGCACTTGTCTGCATTCGTGTCGGGTTGGGGACATCTCATTTCGTCACCTTTGCCTCCATGGGTTTGGGTAATATCTTTTGACCTCTCATCTTCTCTTTGCCATGTCACCATGACCTCAGGTCCCTTGATGTCAAATACTGCCAAATCCAGAGTCATGTCGCTGATATGTTCAAGAGAAGTTTGCCCATGCAGTTTTCAACCTTCCCCTGATTCTCTGTTGGTCCTGATTCACTATCATCATGTTACTCTATCTCATGTCGATGATGTGGGAAAAATTATGGCCCACCTTCGATCAGGTCACTTCTTGTCGACTTCAATTCATTATCCAGGAATTTGATCTAGAGACTCCCTTTTGGTACCTTGGAGCCTGCATGCCTCAATGGCAGGTTCTTCGCATTTGACGCAAGGTCCACCTCATTGGCCTTCGATCGAGTGATTCTGCAGGTGTTTGATGCCATATCACTGTTCACATTTCATGGATTGTACTGATTGTACCTTGAGATCCATTTTCATTATTGGTGGTTTCTCTCGTGCCTGTTAACAACTTTCATCATTGGCTGGTAATTAGGTGATTTTCTTGCATGTTCGACTTCAGCTCATATATTTGCATGCTTGAATCTATACTTGTTCGGGTCGAGATGGAGCGCAAGACCCTGGGTTTTGTTTGATAAAACCCAGGCTGTGAAATTTTTTGGATTATCATGACTTATTGCATGACTCTTTTGATTGGATGGCTACGACCATACTTGAGTCTATTTGTTGATCCTTACTACTGGATGACTGCGTCCATACCTCGGATCACAATTTTTATACACTCTATTATGGATGGCTACACCCATACCACATGTTCATGTATCAGAGATATCAGTTGTATTTGTAATTACAGGTTTTCCAACAATGGCGTTTGGTTCAAAAGTGTTCTCATAAAGCATTTCACCCCTCCCTCTCCCTCGGACGTCATGCTTTAGGGGGCATCTGTTACATAGCATTTTTTCACTGTCCCTGCAATCCCCATCTCGCTCATTGGAGGGTCATTTCAGTGATCAATAAGCAGTGTCATGCCTTGCAAAGACCATCATTGTATCCCTTTGCATGAGAGTAATATTCCTTCTGTTGACAATTCCTTGAGCAGGGACCCAAAAACCCCTTTTTTTCCTGGGCACGAGTAGTTAGTTATGCCCTTGCGCCGAAGAGGAAGATTAACATTGGGCCCTGTGCCAGCTAGTGCTCTGTCTCAGTTAGACACTTGCGTTGAGCTATTTATGGAATTTTTAAAAAAAATAGAGGTGGAGATTCCATTCCAAAAAATTAGAGGGTGAGTCATTGGGAGTGGTTGAAATGATAAACCATGGACTTCCTCCTTTGGTTTATGGTTTCCACCTCTTATGGGAACCTCCTAAAGGATAGGCCTGCCTCCCACCTTTATAGGGATCCTAACCTCCTCCTTTTCCTCTATAAAAAGAAGCTATCTCCCTTTGAATAAGCTAGCTGAACTTGAAGAATTGAACATACTATAGTAGAACTTCTGAAGAGATAGAATAAGAAGGAATTACGTTGAGAGAGCTTGAGTCCATGCCTTTACCCCATCTGAATTCCTTGACGAACATCTGAGATGTGCTTCGTCTGAACCCCGCTGGAGGAGACCATGACGTCAAAGATTTGGTTGTATCTCTTCCTTTCATTAATACATATACATGATTACTATTTGGTTCCACTTTTGTGTTATGACATTTGTTTAATGCAATATGTTTAGCCCTCTTTGACTGGCTAATAGTTATGAATGAAGTAGTATTATGTCGTATGCTATTCTTGTTTTCTGATTCTATGTGCAGGTATTCGAGCATGATTGCGAGAGGATTGTGACTTGCCAGGGTAGGAGTGAGAGGCCACCACCACTACAGCAACAACGATAGCGTTGGAATCCAGGTAGGTTGATTTACCGTGTCCTCTTTCATTCAATAATTAGGAATCAACACTCTGGCATGTCTCTTTGTTTCTAGACCCACTCTAGGGCTACAGGGATCGTCTTTGTCCGTAGAGAGGATTTACCCGCTTAACAGGGTGACTGACTGAAGTGAGATTTGGCTCAACCATGTCTATGGTTATTTGGAACGTGGAAGTCCCATCCCGGGTTGTTTTTTACATTCATTAATGAAATTTTCATTGCCTTTGTATTTGATGTGTATATACACTAGTTTATATATGTATTTTATTGTTGATGTCTCCATGGTATTTCAATTGGTATTATGTTGGTTATAAGCATGGATTGTGACAGTGATGAGGTATGGCTCTCTCCATGTTTTTACTTGTAAATGAATGAAAAATGTATCTATGGTAAAATAGATTGTATTGCAGCTAATGATGTAAGGGGGAAATTATTCTTAGCGATTCTCAAATAAGTATGAGATCCCTATGCTTAAAATTGTTGTTTACACCTGTAGATTCAATATCTGGAACATGTTTGAAAAAATTCTTGTCATGGATAGGAGGGGTCTAGATGAGTTCTTGTTGATGTGATTTCTTATGTATCATTTTCCCAATATTATTTATCATTCCCTAAGTTTCCATGAATTTTTGGGTAGTGACCAGGGCTCTAGGCCTAAAAAGGTGGCTCAAATTGAGTTGCGGACACAAAATTGGGCATTTGGGGCCCTAGTTGCAGGAATGTAGTGTTGTCCCTGAGACCCTAGACACATGCATGTAGTTTTATCCCTGTGGCTATGGCTCAAAAGGGTAAAAAAGGCAATGTGACCCAGGGGTAAGAGGCCTGAAGGGTTAGGCTTCCTCCTGGGCATGTTGTTGATGTTGTACAAGGTATTTTTGATGTGTTTCCATCGGTTCCACTTCCTTAAGGTCACCTAGGAGGATGAATCTAATTTTAGTGGCCTCTCGTCACATGTTTACCCCGGTTGGCCGATTACTTTGGTAGATGTGGGATTAGGGTTTTACAGAGTGGTATCAGAGCATGATTCAACCCTTGTATTGGATGGGTAGTGTGTTGATTATGCATTTATGTTGGTTGTATATGTGTTTAATATGATTGTATTCTATGTGTTTGTTGCATTTGTGTTGTCTTGGCCATGGTGGTAGTGGTGTCTCCATGGATGGTTTGTTTGTGTTGTGTCGGCATCTTGTCATGAGCATATGACAGGTTATGTGTTGCACATGTTTGTGTATTGTTCATGCATGCTTGCTTACATATTGTACATGTATTTCTTGCTTATGCTAGGGTTACATATTCATCATGCTTCATTGTTATCTGTGTATGGTTTCTTGTGTGATGTCATATGTTGAACATCCATTGGTCATTCATGATTGGTTATACATGTCAAGTGGGTGAATATGGTCAAGTTTGCATTGGTTTGGTGAAGGTTGTTGTGCATAAAGTCATTGTCTGCAATTAGGTCATCATTATGATATTGGGATGTTATGATTCTAATGTGTTGGCTAATATATATCAAGAGATGAAGATCATTAAAGTGATGTTGCAAAAATGGAATTTGTGGTAAGAGTAGATCGTCATACAAGTTTGGATGCTTGGTGTGCAAGTACATGATTCATGGTTGTTGTAAGCATTAGGTTTGTCATTCTATTATTATGGTTACATATGTGATAAATGTTTGGTGATCATTGTAGCCATATGCATTATGGTTATGTGTATTCCTTTCATTCTATTGATTTTATGGTTACATACATGATAGATGTTAGTTAATTAGTGTGATCATATGTACATGAGTTGGTTATTCAAGCATGGTATTAACTTTATGAATATGTTATATGCTAACTTGTAGTTAGCTCCATGATTATGGTATATGTTGTTGATGATTATGTCATGTGTTAACTTATTGTTGTTATATGTTAGTTAACTTGATGGTTAGGGTTATGACATTCAGGTATGAGTCAAAGTATTTGTAACATTGTGTTGTACTAATCTAGACTGATCATACCTATGTGATTTTTATGCATGAGCTACAAATGTTTATGATCTTATGATGTGAACATGTTAGTTAGTTACTATTATGTCTATCATGATTTTATTTGTGTTTGAGCTAATATGTTGTGAAGTTATATCGTGCTAACTATACTAATTGTGTAGACAAGATAGCCTCCCCTAAAATACATCAAGGTATGAGTTTTATTATGTCTTCTACTTTGTGCTTGAATGTTTGATTGTGTCATCTAGGTGTTTGAGTGTTGGTGTCTATTATGTCTTCTATTTATTGTTGAATGTTTGATTGATCGCATGATATGAGTATGTGTCTATAACATTGCATGAATAAATGATTTGGTCTTACGATAGTTGATATGTACTAATGAAATATGTATTGAGATAGTTGATATGTACATGAGTGTAAGTAGGTGATAGTTGTAGCAGCATGTATTATGATTGATGAAAGTGAGTTTATTATTACTTATGACATGGTTGTTAGACTTGGTAAATTTTGATTTCAAATTAATAGATATGTTGTCTTGATCTTTGGAATATGTGGTTGACATGTGTGTTCAAATACAAGGAAACGTGCTTAGCACATAAAGGTAAGATAGCTAGCATATTGTTACGTTTATTTATGCATTGAAAGTTATGTGTTTATGGCAGTATGATGCAGGGGATTTCATGGAAAAAGATATTGTTATGAAACCTTGAAGAAGGCTTAGGATGAGCTTTCCCTATAATGTTCCCAATTTTAGCCTCAAGCTAAAATGGAACATTATAGTGGCATATTTTTATTTTGTTTAAAAAAATGGGTAAGGAGACCCCTTAACCCATTGGTGATAGAGAAATAATACTCCTTATGAGGAAGGAGGATAAATAAGTAGCTGAAATAAACAACTAATGGTGTGAACATGATGAGGATCACCTTGAGTTGGCCATCTTTGACCAAGTCAACAGTGCTGCCTTAGAGGGGTGGCTTTCTTTAGAAGACAACGCAGTTTTTGGAGGGAAAGAATTCAAAAGTGAATGGAAACCATAATTGTGGGACCTATGGTGAGAGAGATTTCATTTTCTTTATAAGAGAGAAGATATCAGCTCATTTTTCCATGTTTTGATTCAGAAATTTCGTAGTGAGGCCAAGGACTTGCACATCCGGGATGTTTAGCAGGATTGCAGTGCTCTTGAGCACTGGGGGTGTTCCCGGGCGGGGATCCCCCACCTCTTCCTCATGGGAGGAGAGAATTTGAGCTGAATTTCCTCATTCTGGAATTTGGCCAAGCTCACTCCTTTAGTTGCAGCGTTATTGATGTAGCAGGATGGTGCTGTGTTGATGGGGTAGCAGCAGAGGAACTCATAGAGTCTTTCTTTACTTGCTTTTTCAGTGGAGGAGTGATCTCTTCATTGGAGGAGCTGTAGAGAGGGCTCCTGGACCATATTTCAGATTTGTGGCATCAGGTTACTCATTCACCATCTCCCACTGCATAGTCATTTGGAGAAACTGCGTGATTCCATGAGGGCAGTGTTGAGGGAGACTCTTATGCTCATCAGGAGGAGTGCTTTTGAGTAAAAGGGGATCAACCCCTTTTCCCTTGAGGGAATTATTAGAGGAGAGCATCATCATTTCAGATCAGCCATAGCCTCATATTCATTTGGTTTCAGTTTCCATGACAATTTGTTTGTCACTATTGTATTTTATCCAGCATTTCTAGCAATCTCCCTGAGATTGGCTAGAAATCCCATATTGAGCCCATTTTCCTCTCTTGGGCCATTTTCTTATATATTTCAGCTACATTATCATTTTTTATGTATTCAACAGCTACATATCTCATAGATACTGTGCAATCACTGCTCTCCGGAATTTTGTGCAGCAACAACATCTCATGTATTACACTGCTTATTCATTGCAGGTTGGCTCTAAGAGCTTGAGGGCCTTGTTCCTCATGATATTTCTGTACATTATTGCTGATATATTGATATAATGTTGGCTGTAGTATTTACCCTCTCATGATACATTGATATTTTCAGAGTTTCAGATTGATGTTTTGCATATTGTTGTAGCTCACTCTTTGAGTTGATTTGTGATGTACCTAGGGTGGGGAGATCTGTTTAACCACCTAGATCTATTGGTTTCAACTCTCTTTCTACATTTAGACTCCATATTATATGTATAAGATGATCCCAACACTATACAACGTTTTATTTGTAATTATTTCCTTATACAGCATTCCCATGGAAGGCATTGCAAAAATTCCTTGAAGGGAATTATTAGCTTTTGACAAGTTCTATTGGCAAAGTCTACTAGTGGGCCAGGTAGCCTCTGGTTATCATCCTTCCTTGTGAAGGTGACATATCTAGTAAATGCCCCTAACACTCAATCTCTGAAATAGTTCAGTGTTGATTGTCAATACTCCTGGAGTTGGAATATTGGAATATCTCAAGATATTCCCGATGGAGCAGCAAATTCCCAGATTTGGAACATTACAGTGGTATCAGAGCATGATATTGGCTCAGCCTGTGCCCAAGATATAGTGCTATCAAAAAGAGGAGCTTCTCTCCAAGGAGAGGAGATTTACAAAGGAGACAAGGAAAGAGGAATGATGGAAGAGGAGGTTTCCCTTCTTCTTTTCTAGACCATTGAGGACATCATTGAAAATCTTGATGAAAGGGAACAATGGGAAGATCTTCTGAAAAGGGTTGTGGATGGAGAAAACCCTAGTTTTTTCATGATGGGTGTGAGCATTCAGCCACACATGCAGATCCATAGCGCAGTCCTTTGTCCATTTGCAAGGGGGATAGAGGAAGGAGATGAGGCCTTTAGAGGAGCAGCGCTGCCACTCAAAGGTATGGCTCATGTTTGTTGGTTTGAAATTTCCATTTTACATTGCCATGCTAATGCAAAAAAACATGGAGCATTCACTAAGGGTTTGATGGAAGAACTTGGTGAAACTCATTGTGTCATAAACACAAACACTTTGCATGCACTAGAAGGAACCAACAGTGTTGTCACACTGGGAGGACATCCATCACCACATGAAGGTGAAAAGGGAGCTATTGCTTCCACTAGAGGATCCCTTGTATCTTTGCAGGGAGTTCCAAATATTTTTTCTTGTGGGAACCAAGGCACAATTTCGGAGCCCTGTGTAGCATTTGATGGGGATTGTGAGATGGAAGGGGAAGAGAAGGATCAACATGGAGGGATGATGGGCATTCACCCATCTCCATTTCAAAAATTTCTACACAAGGGAAAGAGACTGCACTGCGCAGAGGAGAGAGGGACAAATCATTCCACTCATACATGCAGTATATTTCAAAGCAAGATGTCTCACTTTATGGGGGCATTCCACCTAGGAGGCCACTTGATTTAGAGTTGATGAGAGGCATCATTCCATTTGGTTCACCACTCATGGATTCCGTAGGGGTGGAGACACTAGAGGGATCCAGCACAGCGTAGAAGGTTTTGGGTAAACTCAAGGAGGAGAGATATACTCTCTCATTTTCAGTGTCACCCATCTTCATCAGTCTTACTGCGCTGAAAGAGTTTGCTTCATGGTTGGAGGATAGCATCTTCGCGATGGAGGATGGCTGCTCCAAGGGTTTGGATGAATAGAGGATTATTCCTTTGAGGAAGGACCCTTTCATGCATTGGAGTAGATGGAGTCCACTCATGCTTACATTGGCCAGGGTCGAGAGATTCTTTGGAGGTGATAGTCTCTCATGGGAGGCTCATTTTCAAAGGTCCTTATTTCTATTTGAGAATGAGCAGTTGCATGATGGCATGGAAACAACTTGGAGGATGACTTTGGCATGAGGGGATGTCAAGGTAGCAGGCAGCAACATGATGGAGCACCATATTGCGGCATACCAACGCTGTCTATATGGAGGACTGATCCAGGATGGAGGGCTAAGCTTGGGTTGAGTATTTCCCCAGGATCTTGATGCATGCATGATTCTTGATGAACATGAGGGATATGACTAATACAAAGTTTATAATATGGTCATATAACACTATAGCAGATTCTTCTTGGATAGAGCTTCTAGTCTCAAGAAGAAATTATTGCATGTAGCATATGAGGACTTCCTAGCTATGCACTTGGATGCATACTTTGCCTTGCTAGAGGAGTTCACTTGGGAGGGCATTCATCATGGCATCTATCAGCAAAGGGAGAGATGCATAGCCCATTTGATTATGGTGGAGAGGACCTCACAACCACTTCCCTACTCATTGGAGGTAGAGGGAAATTCTCAGTTGGGCCATTTCAACTCAAGAGCCCAAGTACAAATTGGGGAAGGTATAATCTCACATTTTGTATTATACTTATTTCCTTGTTTGAGCAGCATGATGAGTCAAGAAGAGTTTTTCCTTCTTGAATAATGTACAAGGATGTATTTGTAGAATTTTGTAGTAGAAGAATGGACCATTCTTATGGTGGTTTGTGGTGGGAGCCACATGCTCCTTGGTGTGCACCATTGGCACCAATTTATATTTTCATGTTCCTATCTTTTGAGATGTGTGTGGCAGCAAACAAGTGGCTGGGAAATCACTTGTTATGTATATTTTTTATGAAGGCAAGAGGCTCACTACGTTGGTCCCATGAAAGGAGCAGTGACCCACTCTCTAGTTGTCTTGTGACATCTTGTTCTCATTGTATTATGCCACCTTGTATTGCTGATGCTTATTTATTCACAAGGAGCACTATTCTCCCCATTACACATGTTCTATATTGTAGGAGATACCATGGGCAAACCATGATTGCCATACTATTACTTTTCTCTTCTTGTGGGGAAAACCACTTGGAGAATTTGAAGAGGCATTTCATGGCTGAATATTTTGATGGGGTAGCTTGGGCCACTCTTGGAGGCCATACCATTTCAGCCCAAGGACAGAAGCAGCCCCATATGTACTACAGAGGGAGAGAAGAGCTTATTGGGATGAAGCAGCAAAACTCTCCATTCAGCCCCCATTACATTGCATAGAACCGGGGGCATGATTTCCATTTGGATGATAGCATGGATGAGGGGATCATCAGCAGGATTGTATTTTCCCATGCATGTCATCACTCCCACCTTGAGAACACCATGACACAGCAAGGATATTTCCACCTACACCTTCTATCTTCCGTAAGGTGCACCATTCCGGTTTGCATACTTGGGAGGAGGCATTAGAGGACAGTTCTATTGCAGCATATCTTGAGCAGCGGTGGAGATTGTTGATGAGGAGGCCACCAGAGAAGAAGGGGGAGAAAATTTTGTTCTCTCTATGCAGATGCTTGAGGACAAACAAAATGTGGGAGGGGAGGACTGTAATGTTCCCAATATTAGCCTCAAGCTAAAATGGAACATTATAGTGGCATATTTTTATTTTGTTTAAAAAAATGGGTAAGGAGACCCCTTAACCCATTGGTGATAGAGAAATAATACTCCTTATGAGGAAGGAGTATAAATAAGAAGCTAAAATAAACACCTAATGGTGTGAACATGATGAGGATCACCTTGAGTTGGCCATCTTTGACCAAGTCAACAACGTTGCCTTAGAGGGGTGGCTTGCTTTAGAAGACAACGCAATTTTGGAGGGAAAGCATTCAAAATTGAATGGAAACCCTAATTGTGGGACCTATGGTGAGAGAGAGTTCATTTTCTTTATAAGAGAGAAGATATCAGCTCATTTTTCCATGTTTTGATTCAAAAATTTCATAATGAGGCCAAGGACTTGCACATCCGGGTTGTTTAGTAGGATTGTAGTGCTCTTGAGCACTGGGGGTGTTACCGGGCGAGGATTTCCCACCTCTTCCTCATGGGAGGAGAGGATTTGAGCTGAATTTCCTCATTCCGGAATTTGGCCAAGCTCACTCCTTCAGTTGCAGCGTCATTTATGTAGCAAGATGGTGATGTGTTGCTAGGGTAGCAGTAGAGGAACTCATAGAGTCTTTCCTTACTTGATTTTTCAGTGGAGGAGTGATATCTTCATTGGAGGAGTTGTAGAGAGGGTTCTTGGACCATATTTCATATATGTGGCATCAGGCCACTCATTCACCATCTCCCACTGCGCAGTCATTTGGAGAAATTGCGTTATTACATGAGGCAGTGTTGAGGGAGATTCTTGTGCTCATCAGGAGGAGTGATTTTGAGTAAAAGGGGATCAACCCCTTTTCATTTGAGGGAATTATCAGAGGAGGGAATCATCATTTCAGATCAGCCATAGCCTCATATTCATTTGGTTTCAATTGCAGTGACAATTTGTTTGTCACTATTGTATTTTATCCAGCATTTCTAGCAATCTCCCTGAGATTGGCTAGAAATCCCATATTGAGCGCATTTTCCTCTCTTGGGCCATTTTCTTGTATCTTTCAGCTACATTATCATTTTTTATGTATTCAGCAGCTGCATATCTCATAGAGACTATGCAGTCACTACTCTTCGGCATTTTGTGCAGCAGCAACATCTCATGTATTACACTGCTTATTCATTGCAGGTTGGTTCTAAGAGATTGAGGGCCTTGTTCCTCATGATATTTCTATACATTCTTGCTAATATATTAATATAATGTTTGCTGTAGTATTTACCCTCTCATGATACATTTAGATTTTCAGAGTTTCAGATTGATTTTTTGCATATTGCTATAGCTCACTCTTTGAGTTGATTTGTGATGTACCTAGGGTGGGGAGATCTGTTTAACCCACCTAGATCTACTTGTTTCAGCTCTATTTCTGCATTCAAACTCCAAATTATATGTATAATAGGATCCCAACACTATACAATGTTTTATTTGCAAGTATTTCCTTATACAGCATTCCCATGGGAGGCATTGCAGAAATTCCTTGAAGGGAATTATTAGCTTTTGACAACTTCCATTGGCAGAGTCTGCTAGTGGGCCAGGTAGCCTTTGGATCTCATCCTTCCTTGTGAAGGTGACATATCTAGTAAATTCCCCTAACATTCAATCTCTGAAATATTTCAATGTTGATTGTTAATACTCCTAGAGTTGGAATATTGGAATATCTCAAGATATTCCCGATGGAGCAGCAAGTTCCAGATTTGGAACATTACATTCCCTAGGAAGCACTGGGAACCATGGGGATTGGATCATGGTGTTTGCTGCTAAGTGTTGTGATTTTGGTCCTTTCTATTTGTTTTCACTTTATTGGCGGTCTTGTTTATGTCTAGTGCATAGCTATGCCACTTTGGTTGCGGTGTTGTATTGTTATTGGTTTTCGTGGTTTTCTTCTTGTTGTTTCTTTTCCTTGTCCTTGTATTTTATATTTTTAGTCTTGGGAATTGGTTAGGGAAAAGGAAATTCAATGAAGCTTAGGGAGAGCTTTGTGGTACACAACAAGTAATGAAAGATTGGGATTAAGCTTGGTGCATGAGTAAGTGCAGCGTAAGGTAAGAATGTGATAGTCAGTTGGAGTTGTTGAGTCCATTGGGTAAATGGATAGTGGCATGCAAGGTAAAGTGAATGGATCTAAGGTGTTAGATGTCTTGGCTCTGTTGGGAAATTTTGTTCTTGATGTTGTACATTTTGTGCACGAATAAAGGTTCTTTTAGCGTGGAACTTATGATATCTAGCAATTGTGTTTTGATTGTGATTATGTTGATGTTTATATATGTATACATGTCATTTTCTGACAAGATCATGATATTTTTATGCTAATGATTATATGTGTGTGTGTGTGTGTGTGTGTGTGTGTGTGTGTGTGTGTATGTATCTATGTATCTATGCAACTATATGATAGGGTTTTCAAGGATCATTCTTGTGGAGGAATGATTGCTTATGCAGGTGAATGACATGAAGAGGTTCTTGGTTTTATGAGGAATCAAGTGGTAAGAGTAACTCTGACAGGTCTATGAGGTCAGTATCATGTGGACATGAAATGATATTATATGCTTGTACTATGTATATTTTTATGTTATGAACAGGTAATGCTAAGGGGCATATCAGCGAAGTTGTGTAACGCTGGGATAAGCATGGATAGTGGAAAGACACTAGAAGCAAGGTTTGTGGGGTCCGTGTGTGGTCTATGGATGTGTAGTATTATTGTTGTGTATATGTTGTGCATGTTGTATATATATGGTGTTGTGTATATATTGCATATGCAATGCTAGGTATAGATGGTGATATGTACATGTTGGATATGCAGCGTTGTGTACATATTGTAATATTTGCATGTTGGATATGCAGTGTTGTGTGCATATGGTGTTGTGTGCATGTTAGATATGTGGTGTTGTGTAAGTATGGTGCTATGTACATTTTTTAAAGGCAATGCTACGTACATATGGTGTTGTGTGTGTGTTGTACATATGGTGTTGTATGCATGCTTGTACATGTGGTGTTGTGTTCATGTGGTGTTGTGTACATGTTGTACAAGAGGTGTTGTGTGCAGGTGGTGTCATGTACATGTCGTGCATGTAGTGTTGTGTACATGTAGTGTCATGTACATGTAGTGCATGTGGTGTTGTGTACATGTGGTATTTTGTACATGTTGTACATGTGGTGCGGTGTACATTTGGCGTTATTTACACATTATGCAGGTGGTGTCATGTACATGTGATGTTGTGCACATGTTGTGTGGGTAGTGTTGTGTGCAGGTGGTACTGTGTACATTTTTATCATATGGTACTGGTATATATGTGGTATTGTGTGCATATCATACATGTTGTGTTGTGGGCATTTGGTATTATGTATGTGCATTTTGCAGTCGTGGTATCGTGACATGTGTATTAAATGTGTTGTACTATGTATATGTATAAGTATGTGGTGTATGCTCTTGTAGGTGTATGTATTGTGTTTTATTGTACACCAGGTGTAGGTGTATGAGTTGTATGTCAGTGTAGGTGTATGTATTGTGTTGTGTCATACACTAGGTGTAAATGTATATGTTGTACATTGGTGTAGGATTATGTGTATGTGATCTGAAGTACATCAAGTGTACGTGTATGTGTTATGTTGTGTAATGGATGTGGGTGTATGCATTATGTGTTGTTGTGCGCCTTGTGTGGATGTATGTGTTATGATGTACATTATGTGTATGTGTAAGTGACTTAAGAGAAGCAAGGGAACTGGGTGCTTTACGGGTGTGGCAATCGATCTGGTGTGTGTACAAGAAAAGAAAAGGCAGAAGTACGGACCGATGAAGGATAAGTATCTGTATTTTATTTTAGTCTTGTTATGCATGTGATATGTGATTCTGGCTTTGTTGGAAATACTGAGAGGGGGATTAATCATTATTTCTTTTCAATTGTTATTTTTACCAGTTAGATCATTATATTTAGAACACAAATTAACAATAATAATAAATTAAGTACAATATTTGTGTAGGGCTCCAACTCTAGATAAAGACACCAATCTTCAATCTCCCAAGCTCCAACCTATATTATGCCAAGCATCGAATTGGACTTAATGAGGCTCCAACCTCTAGGGCTCCAACCTATCTCCTAAGGATCCAACATTGTCACTTTGAGGCACCAACCTCTAAGGCTCCAGCCCTATCTCTGGAACAGGCTCCAACCTGGTCTCTTGAGGACTCCTATCCTCTAGGGCTCCATCCCTATATTCCAAGGCACCAACCTTGTCTCTATGAGGCTTCAACCTCTACCTTCTATTCGCCAAGATATATTTGGTTATAATTCATAGCTCCCAATGTCTTATTCAACAAGCGCTGACAATCTTCAACTATTCCCTCATTTATTCTCCACATAACTTCAGCAATGACAACCTTGTTCTTCACCTAAAGGTGTCTCCACTGCTCTTCATGTCACCCAAACACTTATTTCTTCAATATTACATCATGATGACATCAACAAGTCTCCAAGAGTGCCTTCAAAATGCCGGCTCCAAGGTATGTCTTCACAAAGCTTAAATTGTTTCAAATGCTCTTCCAAAATTCCTTCAAGGATGCTTCAAGGTCTTCAATAAGGTGCCCTAAGACTTCTTCAGATTCTCTTCAATAAACTGCACCAAGCCTGCTCCAAGGATCTTCACAATCTTCAAGGCTCCCAAATAGTCTTTTAATATTTTTCTCCAACTTCAAATCTAATATGCTGCTTCAAGATGTCTTTAAAAATTACTTATAGACTTCTCACAAGATGTCTTTGACTTGTTCGAAACAGGTTCCCACAAATTTCTCCAATCAGTCAACAAAAGGTCCTTACACTGTCACAAGTGGCTTCCAAGATGCTTCAACGATGTTTTTTATACATACTGCTTCAAGGTCCACTCAGAACGTATCACTAAGACTTTCATGTCTTAAATTTTTAATGTAATCTTCAGGTTAAATAGGATTCACAAGATCTAAAAAGTATTGTGCATCCAACCTTCCAAAGAATGTGTTTCCAAGGTCACTAGTTCAGTGGTCCAAAAAGAAAATTATCTTTGTGCAAGTTTTATCCCTTTACAAGTTTGAAAAGAATGTGTTCTCCACAATTCAAGGTGTACATGGTCTTCATAGGTAAGTCTCCAAAAAATCCAAAATATTGACTTCAATAAAGGTCTAAGGTACTGAGGTATCACTATAATCCTTAATACAACCAAGCCATAGGTCTTTTTGTTGCAATCTCGTCACTTGACAGCCTATCCAAGCCTCTAAAAACAGGCTTGTGTCTCCTTTAAACAGGTCCAAGTCTCCTATATTATAGTCTGTCATTTAGAAAGTGATATGAGCTTCACTATGAAACTGTCCACAAGCTAACACTTCGTTTTCTTCAATAATCCCCTCAACCGAGCTCCTGTAGGCTTGTTCTGTTGCAGACTGTAATATATATATATATATATATATATATATATATATATATATATATAATGCCAAAAACAGTGATCTAAAAATTCTTCCTCGACCTTATTTTTGAACTGTTCTTCCTGTGGTACATCTATGTTATTTTTGACCGAAAATTGGCGATTGAAATGAGGATCTATAGTCTTATATTTAAATTGATTCTTCTTTATGAAAATATCTGTCTATTGGGCTAGAGGGATGACATGAAGGAATTGAGCATAGGTCGGCTAGGCCTTAAAAAATATTATTTTTAAACTTCAAAATTCATTTTCTCACAAACTACTGGGATTTATGGGGCATGTAAGGGCTCATTGGAAAGAGGAAAAAATCCCCTTTAAGATAGTCTAGGTCCCATTGAGAAAGGTTGCCTCTAAGGTGGTGAAAAGAAAAATTCTTTGTTACTTTCCTTGAATTATTTAGTGCAGAAAATGATTAGGACAACAAGAGCTTCTCCATTGTCATATGTCACCAAGTGTTATTTTTTTTTTTATAAGTGAGGTCTCTACTTGTTATGTCTTTAATCATCATATGTCATCAAGTGATCTCCAAATCCTTCATTGTCCATGTCATCACCATATACGTCATCATGTGTGCCATAAATGTCACCATGTCATCAAGATAGTGTAGTGATATGTCATTAACCATATGCATCATCAATAAGAAGGACTACTTCATCAAGAGTAAGGACATCATCATGATTTCTAGGGAATCTTCATCAAGAGAAAGGATACATGAGGTTATAGTGTCTTCATGGTTATTTCAAGGACATCATTATGATCAATAGTCATCTAGGACAAGACTTCTTCTTAGTGGCTTGACATCATAATGGCATCACTATCAAACAAGAGGGACTTGTCATTATGAATAAGGACATCATCATAATATACAAGAGGTTATGACATCGCAAGAATATTTTCCATATCAATAATTTCATATTGAAATCAATGACAACCTTGACTAACAATCTCCCCCTTTGTCATTGATAGAAATATTCTTGCCCTTCAACATTCTCTCCCCCTTTGACATCAATGGCAAAAAGGGGTGCTCAAGTAATCCCCTTATCATGTTGCTTTTCTTAATCATATTTTCTTTGTCAATAATAGTTCTTCAAAGGTACGATTCTCCCCCTATCATGGTGCTCTTCTTTCTGGAAATGTGGTCCATGATAGATGTGTTTACATTTATCGATGGATGAACCAACTCCCCTTGCTTCCATAAGATCTTCTAGCTTCTTTAGACAAGAAATATTTCTGCCTTGTGATCTAGCGGAAGAAATCTTCACAATTTCATTATTTTCTTCAATGGAGTTACTCTCGAGAGATGATCTGTCAAGATTGTCCATGTGTGACTCATCAGTAATTTCATAGGGCCTATTAACAAATAGGTTTTGAAAGAATGATTAAGAATCATAAGCTCCCCCTGACAGTCTGCATGGTCTCCTTTAGTAGAGTCTCATTATCAAACACTTGGAATATCAAGCATAACTTCATCAGATCAACAACATGTCTTGTTGTCTAGAGTGATCAAGAGATTTTCGGATCAAAATTTTTTCCTTCTCCATACTTGTGTAAATTTCTTCTCTGGCTTGGTTTTCATAGTTCTATCTTGTTTAGGGACCCAAGTCAAGTTATAATTACAAGCCATATGTCCAATGCTGTGACATTTGAGGCACTCCATCTTGTTCATGAATGAGGTATCTTGACTTCTTCTTGCAAAATTTCTTCTAGGGAGCTGATGGAGTCCATTATATTTATCCTTGTGATATGCCCTACAATCCCTTGCCATGTGCCCAAAATTTGTACAAGAATAGCAATAACCAAAAAATATACTTTTGTACCTGGAGGATGGAGATTTCCTTGATATACTTCCAAAATTATTTTGTCTTCGGATCCTTTGATGATATCCATTTCCTTTTTCATCCTTGATACCTTCTGCAGAGTATTGCCTTGATGTACTTCTAAGGTTATTTTTCCTTAAAAAACTTTGGTCAAATTTATTGCTTCTTGTATTCTTGAAACCATCTCCATATATTCTTGGAGTAGGGTTTCTTCTAATGTGATATTGACCTTTGCCTTTTCTAGAACTGGGAGCATCAACATTTCTTCCAAGATTTTCCACATCCTTGTTGCTTGGAGAATTAGGGTTTGCATCATCCTTATTTGAGAGTTTACCTGCATAGCCAAGACCTGATTTATCAAGAGGGGATATTTGATGACTTAGGATGTCATCTAGGGTTTTATAACTCTACAAGTTTTTATTCAGCAAGTCAACTTCCTTTTAAAGACAATTTCTTCTTTCAAATTTTCACAATTTTCATCTTTCATAACTAGTTGCTTCTTCATTTCTTCCATCATACTTGTTGCTTTGTGTGCTTCAATTTTAAGGGAGATTATATTTGATTTCATTATGAATATTTCTTAATTCTCCTTTGCTATACTGCTCTCCATTTCTTCTTTTATTCTTGTAGCTTCACATGCTTCGGCCTTGAGAATATTGATGTCTGATTTTAGTTTGAAGATTTCTTCATACTTTTCTTCTACTTGGCATATCATGGTGTTTCTCTCCTTTTCTGCTTCATCAACTTTTCCTTCTATGAATGCCAAAGTTTCCATCACCTTCTCAACTCCTTGCACTTTTTTCCTTGCTTCTTCTAGTTGAGATCTAAGAGAGGATACCTTTTCCTTGTATTGACCAATCTCTACTTCAAGTTTGTTCAAGCTCTTAAGTCTTTTCTCAAGGTGGATTGACAAATTTTCTTCCTTTTTCTTTGCCTTATCCAATTGATTTTTCATAGATATGACTTCTTCATGATGCCTTCTTTTGTTTTGATGGAATTCCTCCTTAATTTTGGCAAGCTCCTCATCTCTTTCTTGTACTTGAAGCTTGAAAAGGTCAACTTCCTTCCTTGTCTTGTTCTGGTCACCAACCTGTGATTTCTTCTCAATTTCCTCATTTTCCTTTTTCAATTTGTTAATTTCCTCCATGGCAGCTATCATTTTTGTCAGGAGATCTTCCTCAAAGGCTTCTTTATTCTCTTCATATTCTAGATATTCTTTAGCCCTTATGTCATAATCACTCTTATCTTCAGCTTCCTTGATGAGCTTTGGATTTCCTTCTTGTTTTCCATCATTTTCTTGACTAGAGATCATTTTCAGCGCTCCTTTTGAGTGAAGATCATGAATTTTATCTCATATGCCTTTTGCTGACGAACATTTTTTAAAATTAGCCTTCATAGAATTAGGTAGCCCATTCAAGATTTCTTTCCTTGCTCTTGTATTATACTCCTTGGATTCTCCTTCCATCATGCTATCAGTAATCACTGATTTCCAAACTTCAACACCTTGAGTCTTTAAGAAATTACTCATTCTTGCCTCCCATATATCAAATTTTCCATTGAACAATGGAGCCTTCACAAATTAATTGACTTCAATTTCAATGGTTGAGGAAGACACATCTTTAGGAGGATTGGAGACTTTCTTCCTTGGCTTCGCCATTTATGTTCTAATGATCAACCTTCAAGCTATTAGGCTTTGATTGAATGTACTGGCTCTGATACTAATTGTTTGAAATAATGAGAGGGGGGTGAATCAATATTTCTTTTCAATTTTTATTTTTACCAATTAGATCATTTATATTTAGAACACAAATGAACAATAATAATAAATAATTTTATTAATATTAATAAATTAATTACAATATTTGTGTAGGGATCCAACCCTAGATGAAGACACCAATCTTCAATCTCCTAGGCTCCAACATGTATTATGCAAAGCACTGACTTGGACTTCACGAGGCTCCAACCTCTAGGGCTCCAACTCCTATCTCCCAATGCTCCAACCTTGTCACTCTGAGGCACCAACCACTAGGGCTCCAAACATATCTCTGGTACAGGCTCCAACCTGGTCCCTTGAGGACTCTTATCCTCTAGGGCTCCAACCTTATCTTCCAAGGCACCAACCTTATCTCTATGAGGCTCCAACCTCTAGCTTCAATTCGTCAATATATATTTGGTTATACTTCACGACTCCCAATGTCTTCTTCAATAAGAATTGGTAATCTGCAGCTATCCCCTCAGTTTTTCTCCACATTACTTCATCAATGACAACATTGTTCTTCACCTAAAGGTGTCTCCACTACTCTTCATGTCACCCAAACACTTGTTTCTTCAAGGTTACATCATGATGACATCAGCAAGTCTCCAAGGGTGCCTTAAAAATGTCAGCTCCAAGGTAGGTCTTCACAAAGCTTCAATTGTTTCAAATGCTCTTCCAAAATTCCTTCAAGGATGCTGCTAGGTATTCAATAAGGTGCCCCAAGACTTCTTAAGAGTCTCTTCAATAAGCTGCACCAAGCCTACTCCAACAACTTCTCCAAGGATCTTCACGATCTTCAAGGCTCCAAAATAGTATTTTAAGATCTTTCTCCAACTTCAATTCTAGTATGTTGCTTCAAGATGTCTTTGAAAAATACTTATAGACTGCTCACAAGGTTTTTTTGGCCTGTTCCAAAAAGGTTCCCAAATATAGCTTCAATTAGTCAACAAGAGGTCCTTACACTGACACAAGTGGCTTCCAAGATGCTTCAAGGATGTTTTCTATATAGACTGCATCAAGGTCCACTCAGAACGTATCACTAAGACTTTCATGTCTTAAATTTTTAATGTAATCTTCAGGTCAAATAGGATTCACAAGATCTGCAAAGTATTGTGCATCCAACCTTCCGAAGAATGTGTTTCCAAGGTCACTAGTTCACTTTTCCAAAAAGAAAATTATCTTTGTGTAATTTTTTTCCCTTTACAGGTTTGAAAATAATATGTTCTCCAAAAATCAAGGTGTAGATGGTCTCCACAGGCAAGTCTCCAAACAATCCAAAATAGTGACTGTAATAAATGTCTAAGGTATTGAGGTATCACTGCAATCCTTAATACAACCAAGCCACAGGTCTGTTTGCTGCAATCTGGTCACTTGATAGCCTATCTGAGCCTCTAAAAACAGACATGCGTCTCCTTTCGACAAGTCTAAGTCTCCTATATTATAGTTATGTCATTTAGAAAGTGATCTGAGCTTCACTATGAGACTGTTCACAAGCTAACACTTTGTATTATTCAATAGTCCCCTCAACCAAGCTCCTGCAGGCTTATTCTGTTTCGGACTGTTATATATATATATATATATAATGCCCAAAATAGTGATCTTAAAAGTCCTCCTCGGCCTTCCTTTTGAACTGTTCTTCCTATGGTACATCTCTGTAATTTTTGACTAAAAATTGGTGATAGAAATGAGGTACATCTATGAAAAGACCTGTATGTTGGGCTGGAGGGCCGACATGAAGGAACTGAGCATAGGTCGGTTAGGCCTTAAAAAATATTATTTTTAAACTTCAAAATTCATTTTCTCACAAACTACTAGGATTTTCGGGGCGTGTAAGGGCTCATTGGAAAGAGGAAAAAATCATCTTTAAGATGGTATAGGTCCCATTGAGAAAGGTTGCCTCTAAGGTGGTGAAAAAAAAATTTCTTTGTTAATGCCCTTGAAATATTTATTGCAGAAAATGATTACGACAGCAAGAGTTTTCTTGTAAGTGAGGATTCCACTTGTTATGTCTTTAATCATCATATGTCATCAAGTGATATCCAATTCCTTCATTGTCCATGTCATCACCATATACATCGTCATGTGTGCCATCAATGTCACCATGTCATCAAGATAGTGCAGTGATATGTCATTAACCATATGCAACATCAATAAGGACTCCTTCATCAAGAGTAAGGACATCAACATGATTTCTAGGGCATCTTCATCAAGAGCAAGGATACATGAGGTAATGGTGTCTTCATGGTTAGTTCAAGGAAATCATTATGATCAATGGTCATCCAAGACAAGACTTTTCTTAGTGGCTTGACATCATAATGGCATCACTATCATAGAAGAGAGACTTGCCATTATGAGTAAGGACATCATCATAATATACAAGAGGTTATAACATCGCAAGAATATTTTCCATCCCAATAATGCCATATTGACATCAATGAAAAACTTGACTAACAGACTTATGATGGTTACATGTGATTTATGATTATGGTGTATGGTGATTCATGATTTTAATTTATGATGGTTTCAATTTGAGCTAACTGGAAGTGATATGTTTATACATGATGATTTTATCAAACAGATGGTTTGACTTGTTGTGACAGGAAGTGAACAAAATTTCAAGTGTACCTTGTTCACGAGCTACTAATGAGGTTTGATTTGAGTTTATTTCAATTTATTTTGAATCTAATGGTAGTTATGTGCTTGGTACAGGAAGCACGGAAATGCCTGGTTGGGTGGTTGACACTGAATACAAGAACTAGCAGCGTTAAAAAAAGGAATTGGAACATGCAGCAGTATGTTGGAAAAGCACTTCAGGAGCAGGGTCATTGTGGGACAGTGGTAACCAATAGTGTCCATTGATTTCCATGAGCATGCTATGACCAAAATGATGGTTTTAAGGCATGTATATGCCTTGGTTTTTTTAACCTTCTGATGTGAGGAATCCTTGCCAAGGGATGGACTTCCCAGGAAGGGGGTGCCATCGAAACTTGGAAGGTGTGTGATTGCACAGAAGGGGGTGACCGGATTGCCCGAGGGACTTCATAGCAGAGAAGGGAAGGTCATGGATATATTTTTTTTGTCATTATCATTTCCATATGGTGTAGAAATTTGAATAACTGAGATATTATTCACCGAGATTATCCTGATCACACACTATTTGAGCTTCATGCATAATACATAACCTCTTCTACTATTGATCATCAATTTGCGGAAATATAAACAATCGCATGCGCACATTAAAACCATAAACAATCACACATATAAACACAGTATTTATGGGAAAGATTAAAGTTGAAAACCCCCAACTATCTGTATATTATAATGATAGAGATCATGTAACAATCATTGTACAAACTCCTCACAAGCTCTCAGTACAATCTCCAATTGTTACACACTACACAAGCTCATATCATACAAAACACATGCTCCAATCTGCTCCACCTGTTAGCCTGCCTCTACTGCGCAATCCAATATGGATAATACCAAGATCCAGGTTCGAATCCCACTAGTATGTACTGCGCAATCCTCATTGGCATCTCCATCAATGTGTGGTGCAAACTCATGCACCAATATATTCACAACTGATAGTCACACTGCTCTTTCACCTACCTCTTCACTGGTCTCCACTGAAACTGTCCATGCACTGAAGTTAACTGATGTATTCTTTAGTTGATTTATGAGTTAATAATCAGTGAATTAATTAATAATTAATTCACACCACTCTCACTAGTGTATCAATCAGTTAGACTAGATACAACTAGCTCAACTATGTTTAACTCAGGTAAACTGAATACAACTCCACTAACTTCCTCAATCAACTCCACCAAACTCTGTCACATGAGTTCTAACTGAAGTCAACATGCAATAGCTCCACTAAACCTTAGGAATAGCGTAATAGAATTCTTCTACACCAGACAGTTACCTCTGTATCCAACTGCTGCTCCAAGAGGATAATAGTTAATAAGTTTAGAGTCCAAGGATGATATGATAATAATATTCGACATATCTATTTTTAGACCGGGCAATCTAAAAATAGATTCCTACTCGTATGTTTAAAAATAGAAGTCCATCTATTTTTCCCTCCGACTCTGACCAACCATCCAAAATAGCATCCGCAACCCATAGAACATGATCCATATGTCTAAAAATAGACTTTGCGCCAAAAATACCCTGCGGGCCCACTTAGTGAAGGTGACTCCTTTCCACTAAGCTCATCATCTTGTTGCAATCTCAACACTCCCTCTCAACAAGATATGGATTATCTGCAACCCCTGTCCTGCCCCTGTGGTATTCGAATTTGCTCCTTGTGAGCGCCTTCGTGAAGATATCAGCATCCTGATCCTCCATAGGAATGTATGAAAGTAACATGATCTTCCGCTGCACACAATCTCTGATATAATGATACCGGATGTCAATGTGTTTAGATATATCATGAAATACTGGATTAACCAAGAGTTTGATGCAACTCTGATTATCACAATAAATCACAGTAGGATCCAAGTGTGAACCGAACAACCCACCCAGGATCTTCCTCATCCATATAGCCTCGCATGCAGCCAAACTCGCTACCATATACTCGGCCTCTACTGAACTGAGTGCCACAAATCTCTTCTTCCTGCTGTACCAAGAAACTGTTGTCGACCCAATACTGAAAATCCCTCCAGATGTGCTCTTTCTGTCCGTTGGGCTCCCTGCCCAATCTACATCTGTGAAGCCACATAGCTTCACCTCATCTGATTGTCTGTACCACAATCCATATCCCGATGTGCCTCTGAGATATCTCAATACATGCTTCCCCGCCTTCCAAAAGAGCTTGGTAGGCTTAACCATAGCTTGTGAAAGCTGGTTAACTGCATAGCATATATCGGGTTGTGTATTGACCAGATACATAAGCGACCCCACCAACTGTCGATAAACAGTGGCATCCACTACCTCCGCTGAAGTAGCATCCTCCTTCCTCCAACCACCAGGAAGAGGAATATCAACAGGCTTGTAGCCATGCATGTTGAACTTCTCCAGTATCTCCCGGGAATACTTACCCTGAGAAACAAACAGTCCACCACTACGCTGCCAAATTTCCAATCCCAGGAAATAATGAAGGAGGCCCAAGTCCTTCATCTCAAACTCTTTTGCAAGATCCTCCTTGCATGAGAGTATCAACAACTCATCACCTGTCAAAATCAAATCATCTACATAAAGTACAATGATCATCAACTTACCCTCCACCACAATCTGGTATAGGTTAGGATCCGCCTCACTCTTGGAGAATCCAAGTCCGGTGAAATAACTGTCTATCCATGTGTACCAAGCACGAGGCGCTTGTTTCAACCCATATAGCGCTCTCTTGAGTCTGCACACATGCGACTCACTGCTGAAGATCTCGAAACCTTCGGGCTGCTCTATGTACACCTCCTCCTCAATCACCTCGTTGAGGAACACATTCTTCACATCCATCTGATGAATGTGCCACCCCATCTGCGCTGAGAGAGCAAGAATCATCCGTATGGAAGAATACCTTGCGACAGGTGCAAAGGTCTCCTCATAATCGATCCCCTCTATCTGTGAAAAGCCTCGGGAAACAAATCTTGCCTTGTACTTCTCCACACTCCCGTCAGCTGCCTGCTTCACTTTGTAGATCCATCTCGAACCCACCATTGATTTCCCCTTCGGCCTTGGAACAATCTCCCATGCACTGTTTCTAACAATCGAATCATACTCTTCCACCATGGCATCTACCCATGTAGGATCCTCCACAGCTTCCTTGAAAGAGGATGGCTCTGTCACAATACACTTTCTCATAAGAGCCATGTATCCAGTATACCGTTCAGGTGATTATCTCTGTCTATGTTGTGATGTAGGTGCTCCTACAACCCTCTCTGCATCTTGAGCAGTCCTCGGCTTAGCAGTGCGCTTAGCCCTCGATGGTTGGCGTGCTGGTGGTCTCTTCCACTCCATGAACCTCCTCTTGTGGCGGATCCACATCTGGAGACTCATCCTTGAACTAATGACTCCTCATACGCATGCAAGTGTGGCTCCCTCTCAAGCGAACACTTCATGGCTTTCTCCTCTGAAATTTGATGTCCTTCCCGTCGCACAACGATCTTGCGACTATGCAGCAAATACACACGATAGTTGTGGGGCGTATCAGTGTACCCCACAAATATCCCAACCTCCGCAGTTGGCTCCAACTTCTTCCTGGCATCCTTCGTCACATGAATGTAAACAGGTGAACCAAAAATCCTCAAATGGGAAATATCAGGCTTCTTAGCAAAAAACGCCTCCTCGGGTGTACTCATGCCAAGTATCCTGTGAGGACAATGGTTCTGCACATATACTGCAGTATTGCATGCCTCCGCCCACAAGTGAATGGGTAGGCTCTGATCATGCAACATCGCCCATGCAGCACCCACAATCATTATGTTCTTCCACTCAACAACCTTGTTCTGCTGTGGGTTATGAGGTGCTATGAGCTCTCTTTGAATTCCTTCTGCACTGCAAAAGTCCTTGAATTCTCCAGAGATGAATTCACCACCATTGTCGCTCCTAAGAGCCTTCACCTGCTTCCCCGATTCTTTCTCAACCAGTGCCTTGAACTCACAGAACTTTGAGTATGTCTCGCTCTTCTTATGCATGAAGAAGATCCAGCACTTACGAGAAAAATCATCAACAAATATCACATAATACCTGTGCTTTGCTGTCGAAGCTACTGAGAAAGGTCCACACACGTCTGTGTGAATTCTCTCAAGGATCGTCATGGCACGACTATCCTTCTCGTGAAAGGTGGCTTTCACAAATTTTCCCAAGGTACATCCCTTGCACTGATCTGACTGCGCAAGAGTACCCTTAGGAAGCCCAGTAGAAATCTGCTGCAGTATCTTCAAAGCTCCATGGTGAAGGTGGCCCAATCTTCGGTGCCACAGCTCGCCATCATCCCAGCTCGCCACTCCTTCTGCCTTGCATGCCATTGCTGCACAGCCATCTACCTGCAATTGATAAAGGTTCTTGACTCGAACCACTATCATTCGGGTCTCTCCAGTTGCCTTACTGCGCAGGAAAACCTTTCCTTCGCTAAAGACAACATCATATCCCTTGTCTTCTAACATCGCCACAGAGATAATATTCTTCTTCAATCCTGGAACATGCATCACTTCCTTCAATCTAAAGGGTTTACCAGACTCCCTCTCAAAATAAATGGTACCGATACCGGTCGCACTGTATCTACCATCATCGCCCATCTCGATGTGCACTCCAAGATATTTCTCATCCAGATCAGTAAACAAATCTCAATCTCATGTCATGTTAAAAGACGCACCACTGTCCAGAAACCACACTGAACCCATCACACTTGAAACCAAGCATGCGATCAGCGAAAAATCCAACTCAAAATGCGAGGCTAAGGCCTCTCCAACTGTAGATCCAGCAGCCTGCTTATTTTTCTTCTTCTGTGGACAATTTGTGGCATAATGTCCGTGTTGGTGACAGTGAAAGCACTTCACCTTGGACATGTCCTGCTTCTTGCCTTTCGCACCGGAATGAGAAGCTTTCTTTCTCTTCCCCTTCTTTGCTTTGGTAGCCAAAGCGCAATTCTCTTCATCAGAGTTCCTTGATGAAGATCTGTCCCTGGTACTCTGCCTTATCTCCTCTTGCACAAGATCCAACCAAAGTCGCTCCCATCCTGGCAATTTCTCTCGACCATTGACAGAATCCTGATAGGAATGCTAACTCTTCGGAAGCCCAAGGAGAGCCAAGCTCACCAAGTCCTCATCATCAACAGTCACCCCCACACTTCCCATCTCATCCCTGCATTTGATGAACTTCGTGAGGTACTTGGGCATACTGTTGCCTTTCTCCATATTTATGTTTCTGAGTTTATCCTTGAGCGCCAACTTCCTCTCGTCGCTCTTGCTTTGGAATAAATCTGTCAAGGCTTTACACATCAAGAATGGAGAAGCCTTACCATGCAGGCTGGACACTATGTGATCCTTCACGCCCTCCAACAGAATCCTTCGACACTTTGTTGTCTTCTTTTGCCAAGCCTCAATTACGGCAGCATCGCTAGAAGTAGGCTTTGGGACTTTAGCATCTATGAACTCCTTCAACCCATTGTCATCTAACACCGCCTCCATCCTATCCTTCCATGCAATATAATTCGAGCTGCCCTCAAGGGCATACTCCAATCGCAATCCGTTGAAAGACATCTCAACTTTGACACCAAGAAAACACTGCTGCAAATTCGAATTCCACCAGCACAAAACTCAACTGCTTCAATGTTTTGCAATTTCTCCAATGATCAATACTGCTCCGATACCATGTAGAAATTTGAATAACTGTTAAATTATTCACCGAGATTATCCTGATCACACACTATTTGAGCTTCATGCATAATACATAACCTCTTCTACTATTGATCATAAATTTGCGGAAATATAAACAATCGCATGCGCACATTAAAACCATAAACAATCACACATATAAACACAGTATTTATGGGAAAGCTTAAAGCTGAAAACCCCCAACTATCTGTATATTATAATGATAGAGATCATGTAACAATAATTTTACAAACTCCTCACAAGCTCTCAGTACAATCTCCAATTGTTACACACTACACAAGCTCAGATCTAACAAAACACATGCTCCAATCTGCTCCACCTGTTAGCCTGCCTCTACTGCGCAATCCAAGATGAATAATGGCCCAATCTGAGTTCGAATCCACCTAGTGTGTACTGCGCAATCCTCATTGGCATCTCCATCAATGTGTGGTGCAAACTCATGCACCAATATAGTCACAACTGATAGTCACACTGCTCTTTCACCTACCTCTTCACTGGTCTCCACTGAAACTGTCCATGCACTGTAGTTAACTAATGTATTCTTTAGTTGATTAATGAGTTAATAATTAGTTAATTAATTAATAATTAATTCACACCACTCTCACTAGTGTATCAATTAGTTAGACTAGATACAACTAGCTCAACTATGTTTAACTCAGTTAAACTGAATACAACTCCACTAACTTCCTCAATCAACTCCACAAAACTCTGTCACATGAGTTCTAACTGAAGTCAACATGAAATAGCTCCACTAAACCCTAGGAATAGCGTAATTCCTTCTGTCAGCTGCATGTGCCACTTCTGTGCACTCAACTGAAGTGCTCCAAGAGGAGAAGATAATGTTTAGAGTCCAAATATTATTAAGAGCTAATAATATTCGACATATCTATTTTTAGACTGGCAATCTAAAAATAGATTATGCCCAGTATGTCTAAAAATAGAAGTCCATCTATTTTTCTGACTTGACCAACCATCCACAAATAGCATCCTGCAACTCATAGAACATTATCCATATGTCTAAAAATATACATAGTCTAAAAATAGACTTTGTGCCAAAAATACCCTGTGGGCCCACTTAGTGAAGGCGACTCCTTTCCACTAAGCTAATCATCTTGTTGCAATCTCAACATATGGAATCAAATGCACATTGGGAATGTGCCTTAGACAAATGAGTCGGTAATTTTTCATTGAAAGTATAAGTGGCACAGGATTGTACTGTTGGACATTAAATGCAACTTTGAATTTGGTAGTGGATTCTGGACTTCCTGGGAAGGAGGTGAATCATGGTACTAATTTGAGGGTGGAGGTGTGAGCCTCTGGATCCCCTTTTTTCTAATATGGGCATAGTGTCCTTCTATTTGATATTTGAGAAAATTTGTATATGTGTATATTATTGTAAATACCATATCGAGTTGGATTTATAAAGCTCCATAAACAGTATGGTTATTTGATGGTTAAAAAAAATGTGTATGAGTATACATGTGGTCGTTATTGTAAATACTATAATGAGTTGTGTTATAAAGCTTCAGTACGTAGTATGTTTTCCATCATGGTTTTTTATTTTGAGTAGGTTATTCATTGTAAATACTACAACGATCTGTGTTATAAAGCTCCATAGGAAATATGTTTTATTTTTAGCATTTTGTTGGTTTGCAGGTGTCATTGAATACCAAGGACGGTGTTCCCCTAAGGGGGAGGGTTCTGTAACAGCCCTTGTAAAAAATTCATTTAAAAATATATAAGACCACGGTCGATGGGACATGTATTCCAAGTTGAATATTGGGAAAAACATCCTAGCAGGTGTTCGTTTCAGTTTATTATGGTTAAAGGAAATTGGCAAAGGTGATGGCTAAGGCTTTAGAAAGGAAAAGTGGCATTTTTTGGAATTTATTTATGAAAATAATGGAAATTAGGAGAAAAGGATTGCATCTAAGGAGGAAAATGAAGAAAATAGAGGCCTCAATGATGAAATGGGTTCTAAGGATCAGTGGGCAAGGCTTGCTCAGTTTAGTTTTGGAGCTTTCTTCTATTCTATCTCTCTCATACAATTTGACACTTAGAGTATTCTTGGAGCACTCTTAGAGAGTGTGGCATACTTGGAGATTTGGATCAAGAAGGAAAAGGAAGAGAAGGAAAGTTCAAGAGGACATCAAGAACAACATCTATAATAGGTTTTGAGTGAAGATACCGAGTTGCATGTATGATTTCATCACTATTTTTGGAATGCATGGTATTGTATGTGGTTTCTTGGTTATGATCTGTAATGGCATGGAGGATTGCTTGGATTGACAATGGATTTTCCTAGCCTTGCCATTTGCTGGATAGCCATGGTGATTTTGGGTTTATTTCCATTGATTGTTTTCTAATTGTTTCTCATGTTCCTATAGTTGTGAGTTGAGTTAATAGTTCCTAGAGCCTTAGTTGGGAAAACGCTCTGGAGGCCGACGGACAAATGTTGGGTTGAGTTATTAGTCTTGGAGCCTTGGTTGGACAAACACTCTAGAGCCCTAGGTGGGTTGAGTTACTAGTCCTGGAGCCTTGGTTGGAAAAATGCTATGGAGCGAGAGAACATCTTGGGTTCATATACTAGTCCTGGAGCCTTTGTTGGAACAAACACTCTGGAGCCTTGGACAACTTGGATAGAGACCAATTTGGCCATGGTTAGTGATTTCTGATCGTGAGGTGGAATTAATGGTTAAGGATTGAGACAGTTTGGTCTCTAGAGCCTTGGATTGGTTTTGATTGATGCGTTTGATGAAGTCCCACATTCATGCTTGGAATATGGCACGGGGGTGACTGGTTGAAGTGATATTTGGCTCAGCCATGTCTATGATCGGGTGGAACGTGGAAATCCCATCTCGGGTTGGTTTTTACATTCATTAATGAAAGTTTCATTGACTTGGTATTTGATGTTTATATGCATTGGTTTATATATGGATTCTATTGTTGGTGTCTCCATGGTATTTATGATTTTATTATGCTAGTTATAAGCATGTTTTGTGACAATGATGAGGTATGAATCTCTCCATGTTTTTAATTGTAAATGAATGTGCAAATGTATTGCAGCTAATTATGTAAGGGAGCAATGCTTCTTACCGATTCTTAGATAAGTATAAGACCCCTATGCTTAAATATGTTGTTTACACATGTAGATTCAATGTTTGTGACATGTTTGACCAAATTCATGTCATGGATAGGAGGGTTCTAGATGATTTCTTGTTGATTCGATTGCTTCTGTATCGTTTTTATAATGTTATTTATCATTCCCTAAGTTTTCATGAAGTTCTAGGCAGTAACCAGGGCTCTGGGCCTAAAAAGGAGGCTCAAATCCTAGAGTTGTAGGCACAGAATTGGGCATTTGGGGCCCTAGCCACAGGAATTTAGTGTTGTTCCTAGGGCTATAGCCTCCTAGCCACGAGCATGGAGTTTTATGCCTATGGATATGGTTCAAAAGGGTCAAAATAACAGTGTGACCCAGGGGTAAGAGGCTTGAAGATTTGGGTTGCCTCCTAGGGGTGTTTTTGATATTATACAAGGTATTTTTGATGTTTTTCCGTCGATTCCACTTCCTTAAGGTCACCTAGGAGGTTTAATCTCATTTTAGTGGCCTCTCATTACATGTTTACCCCGATTGGTCGGTTACTTGGGTAGATGTGGGATGAGTGTGTTACATCCATCCAGATCCTGATCAAGTACATTATGATAATAATGATAAATTTGAATTGATCATGGTTGTGGAAAGAAATGGAAGGTTTAAGGGATTGCATTACTCTAGAAGGAATTTTAACAAAGGCCAAGCAATTCCAAGCTTTGACACTACCTCCCAAAATAAGACAAACCTCATGTATAGCTTGAAAATATATCCAAGACAAATCTCAAAACCTTTATGTTTCTTTGGATGTTGATATGACAAATGTTTTGGCTAAAGTACATGTACAAGTTCCTCTTTTGGAGATAGAAAAGCTTGAGCCTCAAAGTAGGAAAATTAGGAAAAATTTCAACTTTGAAGAAGAACCTAAGGATTATTCGATCATTTTGTAAAACATGTATATTCATAAGAATCAATTACATGAACCATTTTTGTTGTCTTTTGTGATAAAAATCTCATTTTTTGTAATTGCATGCTTGATTCTAGTGCCTCAATAATTGTAATGTGTTTATGAGTCATTCATCAATTAGAAATGGATCATTGGGCCTTACAAAAATGGTGTGGTTCTGATTTGAAATCAATACTTATATGTGGCCTCATCAAGGAAGTCAAGATGTCTTTTTCACCTAATAAAGATATATATGTGTTGATAAATATTGTTGTCATTGATGTGTTGGATGTCTAGGGGATGTTATTGTCAAGAAAATAGTGTAAGTAAATTGGAGGGAAATTGCAGTTGGACGTGTCATATGCAACAATATCTAATTTTAATGGGATGCCATTTTTCTTGTATAGGGAACCTCAAATTCCTAACCATGTTGAAGATATGGAGCCATTTCCGATCCTTAAGTCCCGTGAAAATCGAAAGGTCACTAAAAATCATAAGGGTATGATTCATGCTCGACCGAAAGGGCCTCCAAAGTTGAATTATCCTAGTTTGTCTCAGTATGTTTGTCATATCAAAGGCACCAAGAGAGACAAATGATTACCGCGAAGCAATGGGTACAAAAACTAAAAGAGAATACCAAGTAGGAGATCCCATTTTGATCGATAAGAACTCAATCCTTGTTAGGATACATGCAAAATAATGGGCTGGTTACTTTTATATTTCAAAATTTTATGGTGAAATCTTACCTTCACCAACAAAGAGGTGGTTTCCTTACGTTGTTTAATGGAAAATAATTTAATAATGCATGAGTTAGTTAGATTTCATATTGTGTGAGCATTCTAACATCTTTCTTATCCATATTGTTTTTGTTTTTACTATGGTTAATAGACAATGAGTGGTTGCTACATCCACAGGTAATAATCCGGGAAGACCAACCTAAAGGAAACTACCCGCCATCCTAATTTGTTGGGACTATCCCCAAGGGTGTTGAGGAGATTTGACCCTGTGACATCCCAATTGGCAAGGTATTTAGCAATGGGAAATCGACCAACTGAGCTATGCCTTGAGGCATGCATATTCATATTGTTGTGTTTCATTATATATTAATTTTCATTTAGATAGAATTTATTTAATATATGGATTTGTATCATTATATAAAACAAGGGTGATAACCTAAACCTAATTCACATGCTCCCAAACAAGTTGACTTGGATCTATAGGTTAAAGTTTTGCTAGCCCAAGGATTTTTGGAATTCTCATGGACTCCCCATTCGAGCATATGGATCATGCACTTTATGGTGATTTCATGTCCCCAAATTGGAGCTAGATGTTACCCACCAAAATGGGTAGCCCCATAGGAGAAAAACATTCTCCTACATTTGAGAGCCAACTAGCAGCCCTCCAACTAATATTAACAATGATATTCCATGTCACTTTTCCATCTCAACCAGCCATGTGCCTCTCTCCATTCGACATTATCACTTGAATGAAGGTGGGCTACTATTCAAAAGATAATTTTTTTTATTTTGCAATTGGGTGCTTATATTATTGTTTTTATTGGGCATCTGGTATGGATGAAGGGGTGATTTGGAAGATTTAACAATCTTGATTGTAAATATTTTCTCTCCCTTCCCAGGGGAGTTAATATTTATCCTTAGTCTAGTGGGACCTCCCTTGAGGCCTCAGGGTTATAGGAGGGGAAATATTTGGAAAACATGGATTGAGATAGCACATTTTTTATCCCCTACACCATACTTGACACTTTTTGTCACACATTACAAGCCCCATATACCACATCCATTCATCAGGTATAAATTTTTATTGTTTCTTTTGGATTTGGTGCCAAAGTCTTAATTTTGGACAACTAGGTCCAAACTCCATGTTGTGATGCTTAGATGAAAATGCCAATATTTTTATTGGATTCCTCATTCAGAGAGGTGGAAGACCTATCTAAAGATCATCTTGATCCGATGAGTAGAATATTTATTTTGAATTAATTCCACTTATGTGCAAGGTCAACCAGAATTGTAATGTAGGCTTGAAGCCCCAATAGATGTGTCACATACCCTCACTGATGGATATATATAGGTCAATGTTGGAGGTCGTTCTCACAATCACTCATCACACATTCTCTCTCTGCATCTGATTGGTTCAATCATCATCTTGGAGGCTCTTCTTCTCTCACACATGGGAAATTGCAGCAAAGGGTTTTCTAGTTTTGACCTAGGGTTTTTAGTGTAGATTTGACTAGTGTTGACTTTGGGCAACGCATGGTCAAACTGACCCCAAACTCTCCCAAAATTCTGATTTCTACACTCCGCATTTTTTGGCACATAAATTAAGGCTGGATGTTGACTTTGACTGGGCTGTGTTGACTTTTGATGTTGTTGTTTTTGAGTTTATCATTGATTGGACAATGTTGATTTTTGTTGACTTTGGGTTGATTGTTATAGAGTTTTCCGAGAGGGTTGTGTGACACATTCTAGTTGGCTGGCCATGTAGAGACTTTGTTGATTTAAGCATCCTGTTGACTGCCATAACGCACCACAACACATATATTTTGTTGATCAAGTTAAGTGTATTTTTGGCTTGTCTTCTATCGATCTATTGGTATGTTCTATCAGCATTTTACTTTCTTTTTTATGTGATTGTCATTTTTTATTGGGAATAAAAGTAAAGTTGCATCAAGCATAGAACATCTACGAAAACTTACGTGGTTTCGGGGTTGAGGTGAAGACAAAGCCCAAGTTTGTATTAAGATAAATCACTGAAGAAGGAGCATTTTTCAAGGACCCATGGGTACCTCAAACTATAATGGCTTCAAATTTGATGACAAGTTGACTGGGAAGGAAGACTTCCATGCCTAGAAGGTGACTTTGGATCTAATGTTGGAAGACCAAGATATCATGGACTATGTGCAAGGTAAAATCTAAGAGCCTCCATCATCTGCACCTGCTGCCACCAAGTCAAAATATAAGAAGGGGAAAATAAAAGAAAAGTTGATGATCTAGGATTCAATTCATAAGAGTCTGGTTTCCTACATCTTTTAGCTACACACATCCAAGGAGATGTATGATAAGTTGGTCAACATGTTCAAGGCCAAATGAAAATCAAGTACTTTTCTTTAAGAACAAACTGGAGAATATGAAGAAATGCAGGGATGAATCCGTTCAATATTATTTTTTGAAGTTAACCAAAAGCAAAAATAATATTCTGGCCATTGGGGAGACAATAACTGATTGAGAAATGGTTCTCACCTCACTTGGAGGTCTCTCCTCCGAATTGCATGTATTCTATACTACCATTCTCAATAACAATGTGATTCCTGATTTTGACGAAGTATTGTTGAGATGCACTCAAGAGGAAACAAGAATGAAAGAATATGAAAATGAAGGTAATTCTGCCTACACCGCTCATGCTAAAAAGAAGAACAATGGTGGTCCAAGGAACCATAGAAGAGCAAGGGCCCAAGGAAATAAAGGAAGATGTTACACATGTAACAAGACCAGCCACTATGCTAGAGAATTCCCTAATAAGAAGGATTATCTTAGGGGTGATGATAACAACAACAACCGAAGGAATGGCAATCAAAGGAACAACAGGTTCAAAGGAAAGAGGAAGGCTTTCTCTGATCGCAATGGAAATGGGAAACCTTTCAAAAGGTAGAGAAATTCCAGGTATGAGGAATCTAATTTTTTTATGATAAAAGAAATGAATTCATTCTTCTATATGCCCTCTCTATTGCATCTCCACCCGACACTATGGATGTCTAGTTGATTGATAGTGGTGCCTCAAGGCGCCTCACTGGGTTTAAGGGAGCACTTTCTAATTTTTTTGAGAAGCATATTAATCTAAAAATTATTCTTGGAGATAATGCCACATATCCCATGAAAGGGAAGGGGATTGTGACCCTCCACTTATCTCAAGGTCAATTCCTCCGCTTACAAGATGTACTATATGTACCTGATTTGAAGAAGAACCATGTGTCTATTTTGGCCATGGAAGACAAAGGTTTCAATGTGGCATTTTTTGACGGGAAGTTACGCATCTGGAAGAAGAGCTTCAAGGAAGCTATCACGATTGGGTTTAGAGTTGATACACTCTACTAGGTTGGAGGAAGTCCACTAGGAACTATGAAATTTGATACTATCCGTCAAACCAAACTATGGCACCAGAGGTTTGGACACTTTCATTACAAATCCCTTCCCGAAGCAAGGAAGGTGGTGACAGGGATGCCCGAGTTCAAAAATGATAATGAAGGTGTATTTCAGTGTTGTGCCGAAGGAAAGCATACAAGGGGACCTTTCACCTCAAGTGTCTGGTATGCTGCCCATGACATCCTTGGGAGGATGTTCTTATTATATGATGTTCATAGATGACTTCTCTTTCAAAACCTGGATATACTTCTTGAACAAGGATGAGGCTTTCATGTGGTTTCGTACTTTCAAAGCCTTGGTGTAAAATCAAACAGGGAAGAAGATCAAGATTTTGAGGAATGATAATGGCACTGAATATGAGTCGAACGAGTTCAACAACTTTTTAATAGAAGTTGGTATCAAGAGGGAGACCACAACCATATATAATCCTGAGAAAAATGGCATTGCTGGAAGAAAGAACAAGACCATTGTGGAAGTTACTCGTGCCATGCTATGTGACTAAGGTCTTAAAAAGTTTATGTGGGGAGAAGTTGCAAACACTATTGTGTACATACAAAATCAATGCTCGCATTCCACTCTGGACTCCAAAACTCTCGAAGAGGTTTTTTTCTGGTAAGAAACATGTCGTCTCTCATTTTAGAGTTTTTGGTTGTCTCGTTTATTTTCATGTGCCGAAAGAGAAGAGGAACAAGCTAGATGCTTCTAGGAAGAAGGGAATGTTTGTGGGCTACAGTGAAACTTCGAAGGCTTATAGAGTTTATGTTCCTGGTCAAAGAGAAGTGGAGATATGCCACAATGTTATATTTGATGAAGATGCTTCCTTCAAGAAAGTAATCAATCTTCCAAGCTCTGAGGAAAATCATGAAGTAAGGTCTGGAAATCAGAAATAATAGAAGGATGAGACGATACCCGATGTTGAAGGACCAATGGACCTTATTAATCCACCTCCTTCAATGAATAGAAGACCCCCATGGCTCAGGGACACTCTCGAGGATGCCGAGAGACATATGGCCCCAAGGGTGACATTTCGTGAAAGCAAGAAGCCGAATAGATACCAAGGGTATCTAGTGGCCATGAGTACAATTGTATAGAATGAGCTTGGATATTTTGAAGAATTCATAAAGCATAAATTCTGGAAGGACGTTATGCATGAAGAGTACGAGTCCATTATGAAAAATGATGTCTGGGATGTGGTTCCGAGACTGTAGGACAAAGTAGTTGTCACCTCAAAATGGCTCTACAAGATCAAGCATGGATCTAGTGGTAGTACTGAAAAGTTCAAGGCAAGATTCGTTGCCCGAGGCTTCTCTCAAAAGGAAGGCATAGACTATGATGATATATTTTCACCTGTGGCCTGATATACCACCATTCGACCTATCATAGCCCTTGCCGCTACGCAAGGATGGAATCTTTATCAGATGGATGTGAAGACTGCCTTTCTGCATGGTGCGAAAAAGGAAGAGGTGTATGTGGAGCAACATCTGGGTTCGAAATCCATGACAGAGACACCCATGTTTGCAGGTTGAAGAAATCCCTCTATGGGTTGAAGCAAGCCCCCAGGGATTGGTACGAGAGGATAGATAGCTACCTGATGAAGCTCGGCTTCACTTGTAGTAATAATGATCCAAACCTTTACTTCAAGGTTGATAGAGAAAAGCCTCTCATTCTGGTGATGTATGTGGACGACCTCTTCCTGACATGTGCTGACCCTCTCATTCATCAGTGTAAAAGGGAGCTCGCTTCTGAGTTTGAAATGAAGCACCTAGGACTAATGCATTACTTCCTAAGCCTGGAGGTCTGGCAGAGACCTGGCGAGATTTCCCTTTCTGAAGGAAAATATATTGTGAAGCTACTGGAAATATTTGGAATGGTGGATTGTAAGTCCGTGTCGACATTGATGGAGCTCAACTTTAAGAAGTTGAGTGGCAGCGTTGTTGGGCTCGTGCTAGAAAATCCTACATAATATCCTCAAATCATAGGGGCCCTGATGTTCTTAGTGAACACCCGTCCAGACGTATGTTTTGCAGTGAACACTTTGAGTCAACACATGATTGATCCTCATCACATTCATTGGGTTGGTGCCAAGAATCTGTTGAGATATCTTCGGGGCACGATAAACCATAGGCTGAGATACAATGTCGGGAGCGTGACACTCCATGGATATACTGATGCCAATTGGGCTGGCAGTACGGTGGATCACAAGAGCACATCTGGATGTTGCTTCACACTTGGGTCTTCTTCGACATCTTCAATGAGCGAGAAGCAGAAGTTGGTGGCTTTGAGCACCATTGAGGTCGAATACATTGCAGTGAGTATGGCCTGTTGTGAAGCAGTTTGGTTGTGAAATCACTTCAGTGAGTTTTTCAGGCATGTGCTAGATACTACCATTATCCTTTGTGATAAAAAGAGTGGGATTTAGTTGTTTGGGAATCCCGTGTTGCACGATCGATCCAAGAATATTGTATCAGGTACCACTTTATCTGGTATATGGTACAACGAGGCGCCGTAAGGCTCGATCATATAGGAACTAATGAGCAGGTTGTGGATATTATCACAAATCCCATGGGGAAGGTCAATTTCCTAACCTTCCGTGAGAATATTGGTATTGTGGAACGCTCCTATGTTGAGGGTCCTATTGGAAGATGAGCTCTGGGAGCTCCAGGGGGCTCTGGGGATAGCTTCTCAGAGTTATAAGCAACCACAGGGCTAGGCTTGCCAAACCTTGTTGGTCTGCTTCTGCCCCACCATTATGATATTGAGTTGGTTCACCTCTCATGATCTATGCCCCATATGCATCCTATCCATTGAGTCCCGAACTCATGGCAAGTACCTCTCATTTGGCTAGTGAGGTGGAAAAATATAGAGACCAGCAGAAAAGATCGATGGACGCATCGGATATTGCTGTACTCTCTATGTCTAGGATGGCATGTATCCAACCACTTGATCTGGGATCATTTCTAGTGAGGTTTCAGACCTCCAACTGACTTCAGGTTGGTATGTGACTCCTTTGAGTCCTATAGAGGTTTCAGATCTCTGATCTGAATTTGTCAGCCGGGAGTGATATATTTGTGACTCACCTTTTGTTTTGAAATAAAGAATCCAGCAAAGCAAGTTACAGCAGGATGACGCACGATGTTTGAATGGCACAGGTGGATGGAGTTCTCCCTAGTAGAGAGGGAGTGTTAATTTTGGACAACTAGGTCCAAACTCCATGATGTGATGCTTAGATGAATATGCCAATATTTTTATTGGATTCTTCTTTTGGAGAGGTGCAAGATAGATCTAAAGATCATCTTGATCCAATAAGCAGAAATTTTATTTTGAATTAATTCCACTTATGTGCAAGGTCGGCCAGAATTGTAATGTAGGCTTCAAGCCCCAACATATGTGTCACACACCCTCATTGATGGATATATATAGGTCAACGTTGGAGGTCATTTTCACAATCACTCATCACACATTCTCTCTATGCATCTAATTAGTTCGATCATCATCTTGGAGGCTCTTCTTCTCTCATGCATGGGAAATTGCACCAAAGGGATTTTGCTTTTGACTTAGGGTTTTCAGCGCAGATTTGACCAGCATCGACTTTGGTCAACACATGGTTAAACTGACCCAAAACTCCCCCAAAATTCTAATTTTTTCAGTCCACATTTTTTGGCACTGAAATCGAGGTTAACCGTTGACTTTGACCGAGCTGTGTTGACTTTTGCAATTGTTGTTTTTGAGTTGAACGTTGACTGGACAACGTTGACTTTTGTTGACTTTGGGTTGATTGTTATAGATCTTTATGAGAGGGTTGTGTGACACATTCTGGTTGGCTGACCATGTAGAGACTTTGTTGGTTGAAGCATCTTGTTGGCCACTATAACGCACCACACCACATATATATTGTTGACCAAGTTAAGTGTATTTTTGGCTTGTCTTTTGTCAATCTATTGGTATTTTCTATCAGCATTTTACTTTCTTGTTTATGTGATTATTTTTTGATATTGGGAATAAAAGTAAAGTTGCATCAAGCATAGAACATCTACGAAAACTTACACAATGTTTTCACACTTCTTAAGTAGGTTCAGAAAACTATTTCCCTGTAGGTTAATGCAGATAAAAGAATGAAAAAGCATATCATGGCCACAATGAAAGAAAAATAAGAAAATCAAAATGCAAAAGATAGTCAGGACATAAGAATAACACATTGGAAAAATCCTAGCATGAGCTCTACCCTCCTCATTAGCCACCACCTAGTTCTTGAGCACATGATGCTCCTTCACATCAAAAGGAACCCTTCCATGTCCCAACCCTGGTGACCGATGGATTGTCTCACCTTAAGGGGTAATATAAAATTCCACATCATAAAAAGCAAGCTCTAACCCTTGAGCTATGCATTGTAATACAAATCATTATTAATAAGTAAAAGGCACACAAGAGGGGTGAAAAAATAAGGTTGAGCAGGGTAACTCATTCCTCCATGATTTCTCCTTCATTTACATACATATACTCAAGACATGGAATCCCAATCATAAGGTCCCCTTGACCATGGAACTTGGCCATGAAGCCTTTTCCCATTCATTATCACATATTTACATTAACTCCTATTGATTGAAGGGTTAACCTTAGAATTGTTACTTCCCCTTGAGGGTTGAAAGCACCCAATAGGGTTGACCATTAGCAAACTTTATCATGGTAGATAACAACTTTATAGGAATTTCTCTAGTTATATATCGAAAGGTGATCCTTGTATGAAGTATTACTATTCCCTAAACATTCAAGCTTGGTCCAGTTATATGCATATATGGTCTTAGTCTCTAATGGGTGACTGCTTTTATTTGAGTCAATGTTCTTTTTTTTCAGGTGGTCCACAGCTACCTAGGCCTTGAGGGAACCCACTCCACAAGTACCCATGCCTCTTCAAAGAGATAAATGGCTTAGAAGATGCAACGTTGAGATATTTCAACCTCCTAATGACTTGAGCAGATGTTTCATTGTCATATATTTACATTAACACTTCAATGAAGGTGGGCTACTATTCAAAATGTACTTTGATCATTTTGCAATCAGGTGCTTATACTTTTTTTTGCGAATTTAGTATGGATAAAAGGGTTATCTAGAATATTTTGACTGATCTTGATTGTAAACTTGTTCTCACACCTTCCAAGGGGGGTTCATACTTAGCCTTAGAATAGAAGGGACCTCCCTTGAGCCCTCGGTGTTATAGGAGGGGAACTACTTGGAAAACCTGAATTGAGATATCACGTTTATTATCCCCATTAGAGAAAATTCGAGGTAAAAAATGGGCCTCCAAAAGAATATTATAAAATAATAGTAGAAATAATAAAATAAGGTTATATTACATCATCAAATTTTAGAGGGAAAAAAATAAAAAACTACTTTTTCAACTCGTATTTTCAACTTATCTCCTTACAGTTTTACTCAAATTTTGAGCGGTAGTACTCATTAGATTCAGAATTTAATTCCTCATTCAAGGAGTACCCATGTTGCATACTTTCCATGGACCCTGCTATATGAAAAAGGAGAAATACATGAAAAAATGTGATTGCAATCATGTTTTTTCATGTATTTCTCATTTTTCGTGCAGTAGGATCCATCGAAAGTATGCAACATGGATAATCCTTCGATGAGGAATTAAATTCTGAATCATACGAGTGTTCCTATTCGAAATTTGAGTAAAACTGTAGGGAGATAAGTTGAAAATATGAGTTGAAAAAATTAGTTTTTTTTAATATTTTAAAATTTTCACTCCAAAAATGGTGAATCATCCCCCATGGTTGACATCTGTTGAATTTCAATGAGCTTGGGTCTAGGTTAGAGTCTTAAAATCACTAACACTATCAAACTAAGAATCTCAACCACAAACTACTTTTCACAACATAAATATAAAGCAATAAATCACACATGCACATATATACACAGTTTTTAAACAAATTGTACAATAATGTACAACCACCAATCTTCGTTATATTAAACCAAATATGAATACTACAACAGTCTATGGTATACAAGATACAATGACAAACTTGGCTCTAGCTCTTCTATGTCAAGTCTTGTCTTATCGGTCCTTTTCACACGTACTACTGACTAGTAGTGCCTTAGTCCATCAAGGCACCTACACATCGAGACTCCAGGAGGGCTGCCACCTAAAACGGTTGCATGTCCATCTGTAGTGTGTACATGGGTTGATCCAATCTTCTCTTCGGTTAGGCCTAATTCCTGAGCTCCAAGAGTCAGGCTAGCAACAACTTTTGTCCATCAAACTGTTGCACTTCGGCACCAAACTTCACCCAACCTTCAGCTGCTCTTCATCCTTCAAAATATCTCGTCTAGGGATACTTTGGGTAGCCAACACATTAGCCTCCACCAAATCAATGGCTCCAAATAATACATTTTTTATTATGCTCCTAGGAAGACACTTCACCACCATGGAATGTCATCCACATGGCACCAATAGGCTGCTAAGTCACAATCCAATCCTGGCCAACAATTTGACCCAACACTCCTCCACAAAAGCATTGATGTCCTACTAGTTTCACTTGTTGTCATTGCAATTTTGGTTAGGGAACAATATGCAGCCCTTAACCCTTCAAACAGTCAACAAGTAAAGCCCTCAAGGGATGCGGTCCACCTTAGAGAGAGTCTCCTCATACCACACTGCCTCTTAAAGGTCTTGTCCTCCCTTAAAATACCTTAAAACTACCTCCAGTTGCTGGCTATGGCCAGTGGTATTTTTTTAGCTGCTAACTATGGCTTGCAGCCTAGCCCAATAGCTAGTTGTGGCTCTCGGCCCCCTCTAAAACACACCCAAACAGTCACCTAAAAACTCTGTTATGCTCCTTTCCTCTTCGCCCCACACTACCCTGCAATCCGCCCTTGAAACAATAAACAAACAACCCTTGAAACAACTCGTTATCTCCTACAGCCCTTAGCCTCCACCACAAAATTTCCCGCGTTGTCCCTTGGCCTCCTTCACGCTTCTCCTCAGCCTCCTTATCTAGTTGCAGCCTGCCTTCTATTTCATACCTCCTTTGTATGAGCGTTGCTCACAAATCGATTCTAAAACAATACATTCTCACCCTCATTTTAATGAGGGGTTTCAACAAATTATGAAGATACACACCTGTTCGAATGATTTACATCTATCCTACATGACTTAACAACCAATAATCAATTAGACAACTTAAAAATTTTATTTCTCTTTAACGAAAACTCGAAATTGGATAATTCTTGTTGTGTTGGAATCGTCTCGCCGATCACTATCATCCTCATCCATCACATGTCGATTTCTCATCACGGTTTTGGCCCAAATCATGATGCGTGCAAAACCCCACACTTGGGTTCTAAGCCCACAAGCTGCCCTTGTTGTGCTTTTCGCTCCAAACCCTAAACCCTAGGGCTTGGAGTACCTCCCAAGCTACCCAAATCAACACTACGTCTTAGCAAGGGAGGTATCTCCATGACTAGGAAGTACTTCATCATCATCATCACTGATCACAACACTTTCCAAACCCCAAGTGCTCACAATCGCAGCAACCCCTGTATGTTGAACTACGCCCTTCTTGGAAGTGTTGTTGTCACTCAAAGCATCTTGCTTCTTCTTATTTTCCTATATCACTTTACTATCTCTTAATGATTCATTTTTGGTAGATGTAGAAGCACCCTTGCTCCCCACTCACCACACACTCTTCTTGGGCTGAAAGTATCCCTCTGAACCTACAAAATCCCACTAGAACTTAACTCCCTCCGAGCCTTTAGAATCTGGAATTTCTCGGGAAAGTGTACCTTCTTCTGGGGAACTTGTACTTGTTTCTCTGAAACCTACACCTACACCTACTCCTGTTTCTATGGAACTTGTACCTACCCCTGCTTCTTTCCATGATCCTCAGGCTTTCCTGTCAACTTGTAGATACCATGCTTTCTAACTCCAGGTACAATCCCATCAGACTTAGAGCCTCTAGCAATGAGTCTTGCCTTGCCATCCTGGAACAAGACCTCAAACCCCTTGCTCTTCATCATCGAGATGGAAATCACACTATATCTGAGTCCTGGTAAAAAGAGTACATCTTGGACCTGAATCATACGTCGTGTCTCCATCTTGAATGGCACAAAACATGATCCTTGGATCTCGAACGAAATCTTGCCACCGAACACCATGTGCAACTTCGAGATCCATTTAGCTAGAGTCCCAAAAACCTCCTGTCACCCTGTCATATGCTTCTTCACACCATTGTCCACGTACCATCCATCCTCTTTCATAGTAACCTGCAAGAAATGAGAAACCACAGCAAATTCCTCCTCTTCCAATATCCTAGAGAGATCATCTATCTCTGTTGAAGTGGCAAGACTAGCAACCTGGTTTCCTTTCCTCTTCCATTTCTTGTCATCTCCTTTCTTCATCTGACATCTCGACGAAAAATGACTCATCTCGCCACAGTTGAAACACTTGACTTTACTCAAGTCCTTCTTCAGCTTACCCTTCACTCATGTTTCAAGTGCCCTGTCCTCATCTACCTTCCTCAACGGATGAAGATCCTCATCTCACAACTCTTCCTAAATGAAGTTGTCTTGTAGTCTATTCTAGTATGGAAATTTCTACCTAGCAACAATTCCTTTGATGAAGGGCTTCCATTCCTCGATGAAACCTTTCAAGGCAATCCTTACCATCTCTACATCTGAAACTTTGACACAGATGGCAGCAATCGCATCTCAAACCTGAGACAACCTTTTTAATTACAAATTCGTTCCTTTACCCTTTATCATCTTAGGCGACTTCAACTTATCCTCCAATACCAATACCCAGTTCTCGTCCTTATTCTGGAACAAATTCTGAAGAGCCATCCACATATCATGTGCATTGTTATTCTTGGATAAATGAGGTATCCAGGAGTCCTTCACACCATCAAGGATGATCAACCTCGCCTTCATATCTAAATCTTCCCATATTTCCAGCTCCTTAGGGTTGGTTGGCTTCTTGATTTCTTTCTCGACAAAATCAAAGGTCTTGTTGACCTGCAAAACCAACTTGATCCTTTCCTTCCAAGGAGTATAGTTGGACAACCCTTCCAACTTGTCCTCATACCAAAGACATGCCTGCAACTTTAACATTCTAGTGAACCCTTCACTCACTATGTGACCAACTCCCTCTCACGATGTACTTTGTTGCGCAAATCTGATTTACTAACTTCCAAAGTAACTCAGACACGCTCTAATACCATCTTGAATTTCCATAACCTTCAGTCTAGGTTAGAGTCTTAAAATAATCGATGCTACCAAACCAAGAATCTCAACCACAAACTACTCTGCACAATGGAAATATAAAGTAATAAATAACGCATGCACAAATATACACAATTTAAAAAAAAAATGTACAATAACGTACAACCACCAATCATTGTTATATTAAACCAAATATTAATCATAAAATAGTCTATGGTATACAAGATACAATGACAAAACTGGTTGCAGCTCTTCTCTGTCATATCCTGTCTTGTCGGTCCTTTGCACATGTACTGCTCACTAGTAGTGCCTTAGTCCATCAAGGCACCTACACATCGAGACTTCAAGAGGGCTGCCACCTAACATTGTTGCATGTCCATTTGTAGAGTGTACATGGGCTGATCCAATCTACTCTTCGGGTAGGCCTAATTCCCGAGCTCCAACTGCTAGGCTAGGAACAACTTTCGTCCATCGAAGTGTTGCACTTTGACACCAAACTTCACCCAACCTTCAGCTGCTCTTTGTCCTTCACAATAGCTCTTTTAGGGCTAGTTTGGGTATCCAACACACTTCCCTCCACCAAATCAATGGCTCCCAATACTACATTGTCTATTTTTCTCCTAGGAAGACACTTCACCACCACGAAATGGCATCCACATGGCACCAATAGGCTGCCAAGTCAAAATCCAATCTTGGTCAACACTTTGACCCAACACTCCTCCACAAAAACATTGTTGTCATGATGTTTGCGCTTGTTGTTACTGCAATTTCGGTTAGGTCACAATATGCATCCCTTAACCCCTCACACATTCAGTAAGTAAGACCCTCAAGGGTTGCGGTCCACCTTGGAGAGAGTCTCATCATGCAACACTACCTCCTAAAGGTCTTGTCCTCCCTTTTTAATAGACCTTAACACTGCCTCCAGGTGCTGGCTATGGCCTGCGGCCTAACCAAAAAGCTAGTCGTGGCTCTCGGCCCCTCCAAAATACACCCAAAGAGTCACCTAACATCCCTATTATGCTCATTTCCTCCTCGGCCCACACATCCCTACAATACGTCCTTGAAACATCAAAAAAATAGCATGTTTTCTCCTACAACACTCCGCCCACACAACCCTGCAATACAACCTTGAAACAACAAACAAATAACCCATTTTATCCTACAGCACTCAGCCTCTACCACAAAATTTCCCATGTTGTCCCTTGGCTTCCTTCACGCTGCTCCTCGGCCTCCACCACAGAATTTCCCATGCTGTCCCTTGGCCTCCTTCACGCTTCTCCTCAGCCTCCTTATCTAGTTTCAACTTGCCTTCTATTTCAGAGCTCCTTTGTATGAGCGTTGCTCACAAATGGATGTTAAAACAATATGTTCTCACCCTCTTTTTATAGAAATAATGAGGGGCTTCAATGAATTATGAAGAGACACACCTATTGGAATTATTTACATCAATCCTACATGACTTGACAACCAATAATAAATTAGTCAACTTCAAAAAATTATTTCGTCCTAACGGCAACTTGGAATCGAATGATTCTCATTTTTTTGGAATCGTCTCGCCGAGCACTATCATCCTCATCCATCACATGTTGATTGCTCATGAAGGTTTTGACCCAAATCACGATGAGTGAAAAACACCATACTTTTGTTCTAATCCCACAAGTTGCCCTTGTGGTGCAATTCCCTCCAAACCCTGAACCCTAGGGCTTGGAGTACCTCCCAAGCTACACAAACCAACAACATCATCATCTTGAATCCTATTGGTTCTTATAAAGTTGATTTTGGTTGTATATTTTTGTTTTGAGGCCCATTTTTTGCCTCAAAATTTCTCTAATATTACACCATACTTGACACTTCCCATCACACATTACAAGCCCCATATACCACATCCATCCATTGGTTATTTTGGATTTGGCACCAACATTTTCACATGTAATTAGGTTCGGAAAACTATTTTTTTGTAGGTTGATGCAACTAAAAGAATGAAAAAGAATATCATGGCCACAATGAAAGAAAAAATCAAATTGCAAAATATGGTTGGGACATATGAATAGTGTGTGGGAAAAATCCTAGCATGAGCTCTACTTTCCTCATTAGCCATCACTTGATTCTTGAGCACATGATACTACTTCACATCAAAAGGAACTCTTGCATGCCACAACCTTCATGAGCAATGAATTGTCTCACCTTAAGGGGTGATATAAAATGCTACATCATAAAGAGCAAGCTCTAACCCTTAAGTTATACTTTGTAATACAAATCATTATTAAGAAGTAAAAGGCTCACTAGAGGGGTGGAAAAAGAATATCAAACAAGGTAACTCATGCCTCCATGATTTCTCCCTCCTTTACATTCGACTCCCCATCAACTAGTCCCCTTGACCATGACACTTGGCTATGAATCATTTTCCCATTAATTATCATGTATTTACATTAATACCTATTAATTACGGGGTTAACTTTGGAATTTTCATTTCCCCTTGAGGTTTGGAAGCACCTAATAGGGTTGACCATTAGCAACCTTTAGCAACGTAGGGAACACTTTTACAAGACTTGCTCTAACTAGATATCGAAAGGTGATCCTTGTTTGAAGTATTAATATGCCATTAATATTCAAGCTTGCTCCATGGATGATTTCTTTCACTTGAGTTCATGTTGTTTTTTTCAAGTGGTCCACAACAGCCCAGGCCTTGAGTGCACCCTCTCTAGGTACCCAGGCCTCTTTAAATAGATACATGGCTTAATAGATGCAGTGTTGAGAGAGTTAATCCTCTTGACAATTTGAGAAAATGTTTCATGTCCCATTGCACCCTTAGGACCCAATATATTGGTCTACCTTAACCTAGTATAAAGGATTCTTCATGATGACACCATTGGACACAACATGCCTCGAGGCTAGCCTTGATACAACTTCATGGGTAGGACTTGATTCAGATCCTAGATGAGGAAGGTCTCTTGAGAGACGTAGGAGGGCTTGTTGCACTTGGAGAAGCCCTAACATTGGAGAGAGGAGGCCTTGTTTTGATAGTTGGGCACCAAAGGAGATGGCTTGATAGCTAAGCTTTGGATCTTAGAGGGGGATTTGAGGGATATTCCTCAAATTTTGGATTAAATTGGCACTATGACACCTTCTCACACCTTGGCATGGCACTTGGAGGCCTAAAAGGATAAAACATTAACACTTTTTGAGGCGTTGGCTCACATGTGTGGGCATTTATGGCTTATTTTGTCACTTAGCTAGTGGGTTGGCTTGTAACCCAAGGTTATTTTGTGTCAAATTTTCTTTATGGGCTTCATGAGTGACAAATTAGTTAAGACATACTTCACAAAAATAGAGGTCGCCTCATTTATCTTTTCATCATCATTTGTGGGTCAATTTGGCCTCTCTAAGAGATTTTGGCCTATCTAAAATAGACTTGTATCTTGCGGAGATGTGATCTTTTGTGGGGTACTAGCTTATGGAGACATTCTCTTACTTTGGAGACATAATTTTGGAATAATAAAGGATTGGTTCAAGCATTTTCTTGCAAGTATTCTATATTGTTGATTATCTTTTATGGTTATTGCATGGGATACTTATTGTTAGGGTTTCTATGTCCTAATTTTTATTGAAATTTTATTTTGAAATGTTGGAAAAGTATTGTATGCATTACCCATAATATTTTTTTGACAATCCCTTAAGTGATCCTTCACGTTAATTTCTCCTCAATTATTTTATTCCCACATAAATTGATTGCTATGGTTTTTCATTATCCCCTACTCCATTCTAAGGTTTGATTCTTCCATGAGTATATATCCCTCTAGACTCCATCACCCAAGATCAGGAATTGGACTTTCCACATAGGTGATCACACCATAAAAATCTTCTTAAACCTATTTTTTCTCCCTCACAAATTTTTATCCCTTAAGGCAAGTTTTTATGCTAGAGCTAGAGTTGAATTCAATTAGAGCAAGTGTGTTTGGCCTTTGGAAGGGATCTTCACATGGTTTGCAACTCATTACCTCAAAATCACCCCATTTTTATGATGAATCCTTATATTCTAGTGCTAACATCACAAGCTCTAGGCAATTTTGCCCTAGGGTAAACCCTAATCTAACACTACGCTTCAACTTATGGCTTATTGAAGGCTTGTTTTCCTAAACATTAATCATATTCATCTTATTAAGCCTTTTCTTTGCCTTGTGTTCAATAGTATGCTTACTATCATTGTTATTCACTATACCCTAGGTCACTTGTGCCATAGATAGGTCTTTGGAGGGCATGCTTTGCCTTGTTTATGCTAGTTTGAGCCTTGTCCTTAAGTTTAGTGTCTTTCCTTGGTGTAAATTTCTCACCTCCTAGCCTTAAGCTTAAATCATCCATTAGGTGACCTACATAAGGAAGCATCCCTTGTCGATGAAAATCCACTAAAGAGAAGAGGGTGGTGGTTGTGGTGACAGTGGGCATCCATCTCATATAGTGTTGTCACTTGGTCTAGATCTTGTCTTGCGAACCCTATCCCAAGGCCTACTAGATTTTGAGGCAACAGTTCTATGATTCAATATTTGTGCTATCTATTTGTCATAGAATACTCTCCATATCTAATTGAGTGTCAACACGATTCTTCTCGCTATGTTCATGATTTCCTTTAGCCCTTTTAAGGAGATTCCATAATAGCATGGTTTTAAAAAAAATTATTTCTTCCTTATTTTTCAGTGATAATTTTTTCTATGTATTTGTTATTGTTAGTCATGGACTTTTGTATTTTTTTTTCACCTTGTTTTCCTTGATTCTTTGTTCCATATGTGACAATTCGACTTCCAACTTGGATACCTCATATTAAACATCTTATATTTCTTCATGAGTCATGGATAAGTATTTTGGAGGTTTAAATGGTGAAGTGAATTTTGAAGTGCACTTAGGATCCATGTGAGTAAATAATAATCCTCCTCTTTTTCCTCTTTATCACAAATTTTGAATCAATAAAAAAATATCTAATAAAAAGTTATGCCAATTATAAGTTACATTTCTTTCAAAACCCTAAATTGTTGACCATTTGGATGTTTGACCTCCGTCTTGATATGTCTATGAAATTTGTGCCATTATAAATCTAAAATTTAGGTTTATAATACTCTTATATGTCTTTTATGCAATTCCATCAATATTTTAAAAAAATAGCGTGGGAAGTGAGAGCTATGGTAACTTCCCCAAAACTTGTTGATTTTTGTCTCTTCTCAAGAGCAAACTTGTATATTGTGTCACATGTCCTATTCAACTCTAATTATGAAATTTTTACTTGAGGTACTTTAGTATGAGTCTTCATATCTCTAAAAATTTCACAATCTAAAGTGCCTTAAAAGTAAACTATAGCAGAAATGCTATGATCACTCGTTTGAAATCAATTTCAAGGCTATTCACAAAACCTAACTTCCACAAGGTACATCTTGAAAATTATAGTGAACTAGAATATCATTTTTTTATTGGATGTACCTTGAGTTATTTTCTCAATATGCACAAAAATTCATGGCTTGAATCCTCCTAGAAGAATAATTATAGAAAAAGTTTCAATATAACATTTGAAATTGATTTTAGCATCATTTAAAAACCCTAACTTCCACAAGGTATATCTCCAAAATTTTAGCGGACCAAAACATACATTTTTACCAGACATATCTTAGAGATGTCTTCTTAATCTGCTCAAATATTCACAATCTGAAATGTCCTCAAGAAATTTATAGCAAAAATGTTGAGATGACTCATTTGAAGTAGAAAAACCTTATGATCATAAGCTTTCATACCAAATTTCATTAACCTTGCACCTTAAAAAGGATAAGAAACCAATAATTGCACTCTAGTTCGAGGAAGAAACCTCCATTTGCAACGAATACAATGTATAGGACAAGATTTCATGTTCCTAAGACTAGGTCTCCTTAGTAAGTGTGTATATATATATATATATATATATATATATATATATAATGAAATGTTCTAACAAACATAACGATATAACAAAGAAATATAATAACTTGATATCTGGAGCTTATTAAGGGGTATTAGGATTAATATGGGGTATATAGGGCTTGATAATATCCCACACCAGGTAGTATCACATCAGAGAGCATCAAAAGTTCAACTTTCAACATCTCACAAGTTTTTCTCTCTATGCAACAAATACATGTCTAGCATGACGAGTATAAGTAACTAGCCAGAAATATGTTTTTGTCCTCAACCCATATTTATCTCTTCATGATTATTCGCTCTTAATTATAGGCTCTTACGAGGTACTCATAATTGGAAGTTGTCTTACATGAATTACATCAAATCACGCATGCTCATAACACATCACATGACCATACATGTCAATATGCAATCATCATGATTCATTAATCAAATAATACAAATAGAGCAATAATTAATATCACCCATCAACCCATTTCATCCCTTTGCACATTTATTTAAAAAATGTATTCATTTAATATAACCATATTTTATGAATTTAGTTTTAATTGTTATTTACATCCTAGTCTATATATTTCAATTATTCAACATTCTACAAATTTCATTTGAAATAACCAACATATCAATCCAAATGTAATTAGAATTCCCAAATAACCAATTGCACAAGAGATAAAATACAAGCGAACATTATCAAACCATAAAATAAGTGTTTGTATATTACCAACAAAATTCAATAAGCCTCATCATAAAATATGCACATATTGATATGTATCTTTATCTAATTAGACAAAAACATAATAAGCTATATGTTATCAAAGTCTCAATAATCATAAGATCTCAACAAATCATTAAAATAGATACACACTTAAATGCACATGAACTACTATATAGAAATATAGTGGATATTACCATGCATGTAAACATGTTTCAAGTTGTGATCAAGTACATGTCCAAAATCGAGCAAATAATGGCACTAACAATGCTACATGGAAGGTAAGAAGGAAATTGTGTCGTAGAGCCATTGTGTTATTTGTAGACAAGTCAAATTATAAAAAAATTCAACTCAAATGGATAACCTATTTACAATTATTCAACCTGGCAATTAAGCACAAGAAAGGGGCACATAATCATGTAGTTAATTTTCTATTCTAATCATTCTTTGCAACTATTAATGCTTTGATCAAAGTAATGTTAAATGAATCAAAATCACCATTTCACACATAACTTTGTTCATTGAAAACCAAACCAATAATATTCATGAGAAGTCGAATCAAGGAATGCAAAATATGAAAGGTGAATTGATGTACAAACTTGATGTACTATATATACTTTGATCTCAACAATTAGCGTCGATAGGAGGAGTAGACCCCTTTAATCTAAGTATTCTAGAATTATTATTATTATTATTATCCAATTTTAAGGTCGTGGCCAAGCCAGATACCAAATTGGTGTATGAGACCCCCTTGTTTGTGGGACAAGGAGCTCACCTCCGCACGATGATTTTGACTGCCAAGTCTACGAAGGCATACATACTCTACCCCACTCTAGTTTTGAACATGTGACCTCTTAGGAGGAAACACATGCTCTTAACCATTAGGCCCACTCAAGTTGTATCAGTTAACCTATTTCTACTTGCGTAAGATGTGATGAGTAGAAAAGCACATCCAAGGATGTACAATATGTCGCAAATTAAGACACTTTATAATAAGAGATGTATAAAAGAAGAAAACTACATCCAAGGGTGTAAATAATGCACTTGTTTAGATGGTTGTGTGAAAAGGGATGCATACCACTTCAAGATAATTGGTCGTTTTGAACTGCAGAAGATTTTTGAAGCTACAATGGTGATTTGATTCACCTAACATGGGAGAAGATGAAAGAATACATCCTAGGTTGTACACTATGTAGCATGTCAATCAAAGAATCAAAAGTCATCAATCAATGCCCTCCTACACCTACTAGTGTCAACCATACCATGGAAACTAATTTGCAATAGACTAGGGGGATCTTTCAACATTTTAAGTCAATGGCTATGCTTTGGTAATTGTCAACAAGATCACTAAAATGGAAGCTCTCTTTCCATACAAAGCCATAACCACGAACTTGTTTTAAAAACAAGTTTAGTGCATTTGCACTATTGATATCCGTAACTTTTTATTGATTTGTCAACCACTTTTGGAATGCATCATTATTGCTCATCGATATAAAAAAATCATAACATTTCATTTACTCATAAATGGATAAGCAAATGAGGGGAATCAAACAACAATGCAACTACTGAAAATGTTCGATCACTGACGTCCAAACATGGATGACTAATTGACCTATATTTTATATAGTTTTAATCAAGAGATGTGTACTACAACAATTCGCTATTTAAAGCACATTTGGGGCTCCAAACTCACGCACTTTAAAATTATGTAATGCAAAGTACATTAGTAAACGATACAACAAAAAGGTCACCTCCAATGTGTTGAGAGGTTTGTCGGCCACATTAGATTAAGACATAGACAAATGCAAGAGTCATTGTAGAAGGCCTAATATAAAAGAAACATCAATATAACTTATTGTACAATAAAGTTGAAGTTGGAAATAAAGTGTGCTTACATTTGTCAAAGACAACTCAAGCAAAAATAATCAAAATGAAAACCTAACTCTATCCAAACCACTCAGTATTCAATATTTAATATGTAGCTCAAGATGTTCAAGCTCTGAATGCTTGGTGAAGATGAAGACCAAATCAAGATGTTAAACAAGAACAATTTGATCCCAAAGATGTATCAACCTTACGAGGGGCAGCATACTACGTTGAAGAGAAGCAAATGAACAATTCTAAAAGATTTTACTATATCAACTTACGGGTTAGATGACACAGTAGAAAATCATTGACAAAGAAAACTCCAAAGAGAATTTTTTAATTTTCAGGGAAAGATGGGCTATCATCATCAGGAAGGAAAGTCTTTATCTTCCCTTCAACCAAGATGAACTACACCATTCAATGGTATTTATGTCAATTCTAACTTCTCTCATTGACTAAAGAAATTGACATTGATTTAGCTTGACCAACATCAACCAATAAGGACAAGCATCATAGTAACATATTAGTTTGATAGGTTTTGACATATATTGACATTTATAACTGAAAACTGTAATCAGTTAGATATCATTTATAAATTTAAGGTCAACTTTGATGAAGGGGTCTTTTAAGATTCACATAAATCAAAACATTTTTGAGTCAACCTAAAATTCCCACCCAGAGATTATAGTTTAAACGTGATTTTCGATACTGTAATTTCTTCATGTAACTCTGAAAATTCCACTTAGAAATATACCTTTTGAAATTTTAATAACTCATGGCATGAGCTCCATAATTGTATATCCATTTATAATTTATATCCATATCTTTTACATTTTTTTCACATTTGTGCACGTACTTTTTAAAGCTATATTGACTGTTTGACTGTTCAGAGTTCCAAGATCACAGACACGCACATATGCACAGTGAATCAATTCAAACAAGGTTGAATTCTAAATTTCAGTGGTTAAAGTCAATTTTAAGGTCCAGTCTCACTGCCCATTTGGTATCTAAGAACATCAGGGTTCAGATCAATACTTATCTCGTAAAGACACCTACCCACAGTTCTGAGAATTTAATGATTGATTTCTTGTTGTCCATGAATGCATCTCAATATAGTTATACCAAACTATGTATAACTCAATAGAGTGTTATTTCATTACATTACATTTATAACATAACAAAGCACCACTTCATGCAAAGTACAAGATTTTGTATGGAACTCTTTAGCATAAGGACATCAGTATACTAAGTTGAGACAAAACATATAAAGAATGGTTAACATGGTTATTAAATACTACACTTAAGCATAAAATCTATAAAGGTGGAATCGAATAGACCTCCAGAAATGATCTAGCAATTGCAACAATCATCTGAGCACATGACATTTCCAAACAGTTACAATTACTTAACAGTCAACTAATCACTATAAAACATCAATTACCATAATAAAATTCATCGTTTGAACTTTAATCTTTCTAACCTACCTCCAACCTTGCCAAGGTTGGCACCTATTATTTCCGAAAGGAGGTCAAATTGGAGGTACTTCATTGGTAAAAAAATATTTATACCACCATTAATTAAAACCCTTGGAAGGCAACAATCAATACTGTAAAAGATATATAAAATACCAAACCCAACAATGAAATTAAATATCTCCATGGATCCCATTGATAGGCGAATTTGTTATTACAAAGGAGAGTGTAAATCATCGTGGAAAAAGTTGATGTCAATAAGCTCAAAAAGACAATAGGTGGCATTCAAGCATCCATTGTAATATCAATTACAGTATCTATGCCACTGACATTGAAAGGCTACCAGAAATAAATTTCTGTGAATAAAAACCTTAGCTTGATGGCAAACAACAGTGTTTGGTATAATACATCACATCTTCATCATTACATCAAAGTTAATCTCTTATGAACACCACTAATATATACGTATAGAGGGTTGTATATCAACATTTAAAAGCCAAGCCAGAATTTTTTTACATAGTAATGCTAATGATAATTTTATCTTGTCACCATCATATTATTTATGGTTTCATTATAATAAAATAGCAATAAGTTGGCTGGACTACCATCAGCAAAAGAAATTTAAAACAGATTATTTCACGATTAATCACAAACTCCCTTAACCTGAACCAAGCCAATTTCACCTCCATTGCCCATGATAAATAAGCAAATGAAACAGAAAAAACTACAACATCAGAGATGCTTGGGTTGTAGCATCTATATTCAAATATAGAGAGCATATAGTTCTAATGGTAAATTGGCTAATAATGTCCAATTGAGATAAATTGACCAAAGGAATGAGCCATCACACCTCCAGGTGTGCAGGCCAGATCATAATTGAAAAGTACAGTTATTACAAGAATAATAACTTCCAGGACCATCTTACAGAACTATGAACAGTGAATACACTTAGTATGAATGCGTCAATTCACAGTTGGATGTAAACTCCCTCCAATCTGTCATAAGACATTCAAGCGAAACTAATGAACTAAGACCCAATGTTGGTGAAGACTCACACGCTTTCGGATGAATAATAGAGATCTCACTCTAATAAACCAAGAATTACATGGGCAAGAGAATGCCAGAAGCATTAATGGATTTCACCTTCCCGAGCACATCACAGTCCTCTGTTTCATCAGCAATTGTTTAAGCTTTTTCTTGAGCTGTGGGCTACTTGATAAATGATCTTCAAAGTCTTTCCTCAAAATGCTCAAATCTGGGTTCTCTTGGCAACTTTTCACATTCAACAACGTCATAAACAATTTTTTCCACAAGGCACCATTCCAATAACTGAAAACACAACAGCCACTATATTATTATTAGTAATTTTCTATCATAAAATGTAGTAAAGAAATTACAGTAGTTCGACCCGCAAAGAACACTCATAAGTGGCCGTTGCAAGATCAAACTCAAGTGCACAGATGACATCACAAGTGAAGGAAATGCAAGAAATTTTATTAAAGTTGGGTTTATAGAAATGAAGTGACCAAAAACCAACTCTATCTCATTGCCAATCATTCATCATCTAGAAGGAGAATCACAAGGTGAATCTTGAAAACTTGATAGACGTTTTCAGAAACATTTTGATCAATATATGCAGATGATCCAAAATGGATAAGAAGTCGAAGTTGGCTAAAGATATGGATTGGCCAGAAAAAAAGACTAAGCTTGTTGGTTCAAAGGCTAAGAATCCAATCATCTAATCTGGCACATTGATTATTGCAGATTCTTCGGCATATGTTCAATCAAGCAGATCAGATTTCAACCGAAAATATCAAGGGCAAGGACATTAGGAAGCTGTCACAAGTCCTGCAATATGGTACATCGAATATATCAGTTTATTAAATATTTGGCAAACATTTAATCATGGAGATCTGAATTCAACCTAGAATATTGAGGGCAACCACAAAATCCTATCGCTAGAATCTCCTGCACTTATTGCTGATTTGAGAACCTATGTGATTCTTTTCACCAATCAGTTTGGTGAGGTGTTGATTTCAGATGGTTGACCGTCGACTCATTCCATGCTAGTCTGAGGGTTTGCCAAGAGGTGGATTTGAAAAAGCTACCCCTATTTATTTCAATTATGCTGGTTAATGGAGTAGAAGAGTAAAAGGTCTTCCAATTGAACTTGTGTAATGCTTGCTTTGCTTGCCATAGGTAGGATCATCTCATCTGAGACTATCCTCATCAGAAGCCCCCCTCCAACAGCTCCCCAGTCTGATAGTGATGCTGGTGTTGCAATTTTGACAGCCCAGATTGGCAAGCAGAATTAGTAAGTGAGTTTCACCCAAGTGGTCAAGGACATCAACCCTTTGGTCCCAACTAAAGGGGCAGTGCTTAACATGATGCGGATCTCTAGCAACAAGATAGGTGGGATTGTGCTTCCATGATATTCCAGGGGTGTAGGGGGTTCAATCCCACAATGGATTTTGGGCAACCCTACTAGTGGTCCTATGGTCAACCCTCAAGGGTAGAGCATGTTGACAGATTCAATCGGTGGTAGTGATCCGACTCAGTGTGTTGAGGTTGATGATGGTTGGCAAGTGAAATCGAACAAGCGTAAGGAGGCCCCATCTCCAGCCACATTGGATAAACCTGGTTGTGTAGTGAGCCCCACTCCACAAATGAAGTCTTTTAAGGAAGTTGTGACCCGTCTGCATGATAGAGTTGATTAATCAGTTTAGTACGTTGGGCAATCCTTTGTTCCTTAGACAAAGCTCTTTCTCTTTGTCTTGGAATGTCAAAAGGATGATCCCAAGCTGTAAGCAAATTGTTCAAGGAATTCATCAAAAGTTAAGATAGACGTGACTCTTTTGCAGGAGGTCAAGTCCACTGGACTTGAATTTCGCAACCGCATGAGTTATGTTTGGATTGCCAATGGGGTGATTCTAGCCATCTTGTATTTGTAGACCGCTGTTACAGCTACAGGGTGTGAATCAGATAAGAAGTGTGGATTACTCTTTTAATTCAGGAGAGACTACAAAGATTTCATTCAGTTTATGTGTCGAACATCAATTCAGCCCATACCCATCTCTTGGAGTGGATGGACTTTTCCTTGTCAGATGCATAGCAGACAACTGCTGTGGACTTTCACATGGTTGAGTGGGACGATGACAGCTGGGAGCATCAGCTTAGTGGTATATGACTTAGAGAAGCCAATGTGCTTAAGTGTGCTACAACAAAATCTAGCATGCCCAAAGTGTAAAGTCCCAAGTACAAGATGTCAATTTGTGCAACTCAAAAAGGCTACCACTGTCACCCTCAATAGCTTTTCCTCTCACTTGAGGTTGGCTCTTCTCCAACTCAAGGGAAGGTATCTTAGAGGCAAGTCTAAGTCCACTTGTTTAAGGCCATCAATGAACTGTTATGGACCAATTTGTTTGGCTTTTCCTCTCACTTAAGGTTGGCTCTTCTCTAATTCAAGGGAAGGTATCCCTAAGGCAAGTCTAAATCCACTTGTTTAAGTGCATCAATGAACTGCTATGGACCAATTTGTTTGGCTATGAATCTGGTTTAAAATGTTTTTAATGGAGGTATGTACATACAGATTACAAACTGAGTTTCAAATATACTGTAGGATGGTTTGTGTTAACTTCTTAGGCTTGTGTCAAATCTGAAAATTTAATGATTTTATGTGGGAGTTATTTTTCAGATTTGCAAACGAAATGAAAATTCAGCAAGCAAAGTGAAATAAAGATGGAATGCTTAATAATGCAATCAGAAAATTAAATTTCTGCATTTAAATTTGAATGCAAAATTAAGAAAGTAATGATGAAATTTTCAACAAAAAATTCGTACACGTTATAAAAAGAAAATCAGCCTGATACATGATCTAAAAGTGAAATTTAAGGCTCTAATAGAGTACGGACAAGATGAATTTCTGAAACATATCCAATGTTGGAAATGCATTTGATGTAAAACAGAAATTTAAATCAATTTTTAGAATGTATAAAATTAAATCTAATCTAGTTTATTATTAGATAAATGAAATCCTAGGCCACTTTGCTATGCTGGATATGCAAATTTCTGAATTAATTTATTATTTAAGTGCTGGAAAAGAACTTAATTCAAAACAGAAACCATAAACCAAATTCCAGCAAGCAAATATAACACTTTAGCTTAGATTAAAATCAAGACACTGAAATCGTAGACTAAAATAGTCACTGGAATTCAAACTTCCTGAAAAAGTAGGAAAATTGAAGTGACTAGTTCCTTAAAACTAAAAATGAAACCAATTCTCAGCAAGCTAAAAAAAAGGGAAAAATAGCTAGAAAATAGAAAAACTGAAGTTTTATGGATGGATGAGAACGAATGACTAGTGCCAAACAAGTCCTTGGGTTCTGGAGTCAACTACCATTATGAGGAGAGCCTAAATTCATCTATATTAAACGAACTAAGAGTCGCCATAAAACATGCTAAAAAAAAGCATACATGGTTGTAAACTAAAGCTGCAATTTATGCAAGGAAATGGTCATAACATGCATCCATTTAAGCATCAAACCTATATGTTTGCTTGAGAAAATATTACTAAATTTAGTTCCTACTCTTTGAAAAAACGAAATATGAAATATTTAAAACAAGAAAAATAAATACACAAGGGAGAAAATTCCACACCTACTTTAAATCCACCACTTGAAGTCGTCTCCTAAATGGATGGCCCTTGTTCAATTCCCTTGCATGCACAAAGAAACCTCTAATCCACTAGCCTCAAAAAAGCATAAAAGCAAAGACCCCAAAGTATTTCCACCAAGCAAAGGAGATGTTCTACCATAGTTCACTCAACAAAAACCATTACAAGTGAAGGAAGCCTCTTACAGGCTCAACAAACTCATAATAAAAAATAATATCCTGGTAATCACGTTTAATGAGTCAAAGTAATAAATTATTGTTACAATGTTCTTGAATTGGTCATCAAATAATACAATAATCCTTTCATGAGAGGACCAAGGAGCTATGGAACATGCCCAAGAAGGCCTATTCAACACTAACAACAGAATTATCTCTAAGACAGGTGGGTTGATGATGATACCAGCAGACAAGTACTTTTGTATAGGCTAAGTGTCAAGCATGCAGAACTAGTCCAAGACCTTCCTAGGAACTTGCTCAAGAATTTTTCCGTGTTGAGAAAGTATCTATTATGATTTTTCCCCAAAGTCTTGTTACCCACCAAAAGTGGGTAACCATAGGAGAGCTTTTCTCCTAATCATCTTCTTCCAGCCAGCAACCAGCAGCTTCTAACAGCCACTTTGTAGCCAATGTGTTGTGACACGTTATATCTGCCACCTGCATTAGTCATTTGTTTCCTCACCCATTTGTCAAGAGCACCTGTTAGAAGGTGGGCAATCTGACCCTGTAAATTTTCGTAGATGTTCTATGCTTGATGCAACTTTACTTTTATCCCCAATATCAAACAGCAACCACATAAACAAGAAAGTAAAATGCTGATAGAACATACCAGTAGATCGACAGAAGACAACCCAAAAATACACTTAACTTGATCAGCAAAATATGTGTTGTGGTGTGTTACGGCGGTCAATAGGGTGCTTCAACCTGCAAAGTCTCAATACGGTCAGCCAGCCGGACGTGTCACACAACCCTCTCGGACAGCTATACTAGTCAATCCAAAGTCAACGAAAGTCAATGCTGTCCCAGTCAATGGTCAACCCAAAACAGCAGCAGCAAAAAGTCAACGCAGCCCGGTCAAAGTGAACGGTCAACCTTGATTTCAGTGCCAAAAAATGCGGACTTGAGAAATCAGAATTTTGGGAGAAGTTAGGGTCAGTTTGGCCAAGCATTGACCAAAGTCAACACTAGTCAAATCTGCGCTGAAACCCTAGGTCAAAACAGAAATGTCTTTGCTGCGATTTTCCCACGTGTAGAGAAGAAGAGACTCCAAGTGATGATCAAACCAATCAGATGCAGAGAGAGAATGTGTGATGATGAGATGAGTATAAATGACCTCCAACGTTGACCTATATATATCCATCAATGAGGGTGTGTGACAAATCTGCTGGGGCTTCAAGCCTACATTTCAATTCTAGCCGACCTTGCACATAAGTGGAATAAATTCAAAATAAATGTTCTACTCATCGGATCAAGATGATCTTTAGATAGATCTTGCACCTCTCCAAAAGAGGAATCCAATAAAAATATTGGCATCTTCATCTGAGCATCACAACATGGAGTTTGGATCTAGTTGTCCAAAATTAACAGACCCAAAAGGTATGTTTTTCGTTATGCAATCAGGTGCATGTGCTTATTTTTCATTTGGGCATGGAATATTGGGTGACTTGAAAGAAAGAAGGGATTTGACCATGCTTTTGTTTCCTTGCCTTAAATGGGTGGTTAATCTTCAAGCCTAGTACTGTGAGATCTCCCCTATTGGCCTCTAGCTTTAGGAAGGGCACTACTTGCGAAACCCCAATTTTCATAGCGTGGTCATGTTTTCCTATTCCATATTTATCACTTCCCTCTACAAATTGCAAGCCCTATTCGTCATTTCCCTTCTCTAGGTCCACATGACCATTGGATCCACACGGTCTAGCACACCCCCCTCCCCTTGTCCACATTTCTGGGTCGGGCCCAAAAATGTTGCCTTGGAGGTCGATGCAACTAAAAGAAATTTAAAAGCATATCATGGCCACAAGCAAGAAACAAAAGAAAAGGAAAATCATAAAATGCGAGAGACGGCTCCCTTATCACATCTATACACCCAATATGTGGATTTCCTTATTATTGCTACCCCTTTGACCATGGCATTTGGCCTTGAGATCTCTTTATCCCAATTCCATCATTATTCACATGCCACCTATTGATTGAAGGACGTACCTGGGACTTGTCTTTCCCTTTAGGGGTTGGGAACACCTAATAGGGTCGTCTATTAGCCACTCCTACCTAGGCAGGTAACACTATTATGTGATCAAAGCCCCAAATCTGGAAAAGAAGCCCCGTATGAAGTCTCAATTTTCCCTTGATTAACAAGTTTGGTTCACTTAGAAGCATAGTTATCAAAACCGGCCAGTCAGCTCCTCCTCTGGTCAAAACTGGCCATGCAACCAAGTTTAGAGGAGGGCTTCACCAATTTCGGGCACCTAATCGGACCTAACCGGAACTAACCAAACCTAACCGGACATAAACCGGCCACCTAACCGGTCGAGGCAGAGGTTCCCCTATTTTCTCAGATCTTTAGCCTATGCCATTAAATGATAATATGATTGTATTTTCCAGCATGTTGTTAATGCAATGTATATTCATGGTTTATGCTAATTTTTGAGTAAATACTGTATAAGAGTTGTTGGATTGAAGTCTGCTTACATATTCCTGTCTCTGTATGTTTATATTCGAAACAAATAGAAGAAAATTACACCTACAGCAGTGTGCTAGCAAACTGTATGCCAGAAACTCTCACTGAAGACTTCATTAAAACTTAGTCATTAGTTGGAAAATTTAAGGTATTCCCAGTGGTGGTATCTTACCCAAGTTGCATGTCCCTCGATTTGGGTAATTTTTGTTAATGTGGTGTGCTTTTTCCTTTGCAGGGCCTACATCTCATACCCAAGTGGATCGCTTTCCACTTGAGAAGCTTCCTCCTTACACTGATGTGGCTTTTCTCTCATAGCTAGACCCTATTTAATTTAAACACCAAATTGGATTCCAATGCATCTATTATTTCTCTCTTCTTATGCTTGATACTGGGCTATAATAGCATGATAACTACATTGTGATATATTCACCTTTGCATGGTATATAAATGAGCAAACTTTGCATATTTTGTCTCTATTGGCTTGGAATCATGGTTGCAAATATAAATGAGCAAACTTTGCATATTTTGTCTCTATTGGCTTGGAATCATGGTTGCAAATCTTAAAAATAGTTTTTTTTATTAAAAAATAATTATTTAATGTATTTTTTTTAAAACCAGTTCATTGAGATCTGACCGCTACCGGTTAGACCGGTTCCAGTTCGAAACCTGGTTCATTAGGTCCACCGGTCCTGTCACCGGTTCCGGTTTTAATAACTATGCTTAGAAGCGCTAATGATTAATTGTACCTAATGGTGAAGATGTAGCACTAGACAATGTGTGTGATTGGCAGGTGGTTTTCATCATGGGATGGAAACTTAATTGGGGCGCGGGACCAGTAGAGGATCATTCTGACACCCTACAGGTGAAGTATTGAGAGCCATGGGACTCTTATCACTTGCAGAGCATTACTCCATTCCATAGGCACATACAGCACCCCAGTAGTTTGCGTGCTTTGCCACACATTATTCATCAGATGAAGCACTTGGACCAACATGCCCCCAACTGGCTTAACAATATGTACAGGTTTTGGCAGCTGATCTGAGGCTCAGATGAGGTTTGTCTCACCCCTTGAGAGATGGGAGGGCTACAAACATCCTCTGAGCCCTCAACGGCAAAGCAGAACCAACCTATTCTATCACCGAGAGACCCATGAGACCCATTTTGTGCCCGAAATAGAAAACTAGGGTCCACAACTTTTGAAAAATGTGTAACTACATTTAGTCTTCATAAATATGAAATGTACTTTTGATTCTTGAAAATTGTAAAATGAAAGAAAATTATTATTATTATTTTTGGAGTATCGGTTTTATTACCACTCAAACCAGCAAGGGACCTAAACGGGGCTCCTAAGAGGGAAACTATTAGGTCAGGGGAAACGATGGAGACTTAGCCCATTGTTACCATGTTATGAAACCAACTCCCAAAATAGAAGAAAAGAGATATCAACGCCTTAGAAATCAACCACTTCGAGGGGGCAACCTCCTTTACCTTACATAAATGAACAATTCTTGGATGATACAAATGACAAAACCTCCTTTTTATATATAGGAGTCCATGGGGTCACAATATAATCCTAGCCGGCCTAACAATAATAATGTAAGGGCACAACAATAACAATTGTGGGGTTTTATGGGGCACAATAATAACAATATGGGGACTACAAGAGTACAACAACAACAATAAGGGGGCTACACTAACAACAATAAGGGACTACACTAGTAATATAGGGACCCGACGTCTTAATTGTCTCAACTTTATTTTGCTGGCAAACTAAACATTTCGCCACGAACTTTTGAATATCAGATTTATGGCCATCCCAAAAAAATTATTTCTTCACCATGTTGTAAGTTTTTAAAAATCCCGAGTGTTCTCCTAAGGGATTGGTGTGCAATTCCAAAACAATCTTTTGTTTTAGTTGGGAATTCTTACAAATATATAAGCGATCTTTGTACCATAAGGATCCATTTTTCTAACTAAATGTATCAGATGTACTGAGATCTTGCTACAACTTTTGAATGAGTGTCCACACTTCTTCGTCATTCTTCCATTCCTCCCTTGTTTCGGTTATCCAATTTGGTTGGATAATAGAAATGGCACAAATCAATGCTTCCACCTCCTCATCCTTTCTTGAGAGTGCATCTGCAACAACAATTAGCTTTCCTTTTTTGTAGATGATTTCAAAGTCATAACCCAACATCTTTGTGACTCATTTTTGTTGCTCTTCTGAAGATAGTCTTTGTTCCAAAAAGTATTTAAGATTATCATGATCAGTTTTTACCTTGAAGTGTCTTCCCATTAGGTAAGGTCACCATTTCTTTAGTGCGTGTAGTATTGCGACTTGCCAACATTTCCTTCTCATAAATAGCTTTCTGTAAATACTTTCCTTTGATTGGACGACTTTCAAAAACAATGGGTCTTCCTTCTTGCATTAAAACAACACCAATTCCATTTCCTAAGGCATCACATTCCACAATAAATGTTTTTGTGAAGTCTGGTGTAGCTAAGACCAGTGTTAGGCACATTGTTTCTTTAAGATGTTCAAAGGCCTTAGTTGCTTCAGGAGTCCATGAAAATGCATCTTTCTTCAATAATGTTGTTATAGGTGCTGCTATTCTCCCATAATTCTTAACAAACTTGCGATAATAACCTATTAACTCGAGAAATCCTCGCAACTGCTTTATGTTTGTGGGGACTTTCCATTCCTTAATGGCTTTAATTTTGTTAGGGTCTACCTTAAGACCCTCCTGAGACACTATATGACCTAGATATTCCACCTCTTGTACTCCAAAGAAACATTTGGAGGTCTTTGCATATAATTGTTTCTCCTCCAATAGTTTGAGCACCTTGTCAACATGTTGAACATGATCCTTCCAAGACCTGTTGTAGATTAGTATATCATCAAAAAATACTACACAAATTTTCTAAGGGCTTGAAAATGGAATTCAACAACCCTTGAAATGTAGAAGGTGCATTGGTAAGGCCAAAAGGCATGACCAAAAATTCATAATGACCCTCGTGAGTTCGAAATGTTGTTTTCGGAATATCTTCAGTCTTCATTCTAATTTGATGATATCCTGAACGAAGATCCAACTTGGTAAAATAAATTTCTCCATGTAATTCATCCAATAATTCATCAATCACAGGAATGGGAAATATATCTTTAATGGTGAGCTTATTGAGCTCCCTATAATCCGGACACATTCGCCATGATCCATCCTTCTTGTGTACCAATACTACAGGAGCAGAGAAAGAACTTTGACTGGGTTGAATTATACCCGCCTCTAACATTTCTGCAATCATACGTTCAATTTTGCTTTTTTGGAAGTAAGGATATCTATAAGGCCTGATGTTTGGAGGAACACTTCCTGGAATCAAATGAATAGCATGATCATGATCACGAATAGGTGGGAGTCCTTTGGGAGTTTCAAACACTTTGGAATGATTGTCCAAGACTTTTTGGAGATCTGGAGAAATAGATGATTTTGATGTTGGAACTTCTTGTGAGCATAACTGTATAATTACGTCTCGTTGTTCTTTCTTCAGAAGCTTTGTTATGACATTAGAGCTTATTATCTTTCCCGGCTTCCCCGCAATACCCCGTAATTCAACTTCCTTTCCTTCTGAAAAAAAAAAAAAATCAAGAAAAGTTCTTGAAAATTAAAAGCTATCGCCCCCAAAGATTGTAACCATTGTACTCCTAGTACAACATCAACGCCTCCCATTGGAATGGAAAGCACTGGACTATTCAATACATATTCCCCATGATTAGCTTGATATTATGGCATTTTCCAGGGCAATTTATAGTTCCTCCATTTGCAACCATCATTTGACACTCTGGTGTTGGGTATAGGAAGCAATTCAATTCCTTGGCTACCTTACAATGAATAAAATTATGGGCACTACCCGAATCAATCAACACTATTACATTTTTCTTCTTGATATGTCCTTCTATCTTGACAGTTTCAGGAGTGATAATTCCTGCAAAGCATTACAAGATATGGTCGAAATCATTTCTTCTTTCTCTAGGATTGGTTCCTGGTGTATATCCTTTTCTTTTGAAGTTTCTTGTTCATTCTCTTCCTCCTCTTCACAATCTATGTAAAATAATTTCTCAGCACACTTATGACCTTTAGTGTATTTGTTATCACAACTATAGCAAAGCCCTTTTGCTCTTTTTTCTTCCAATTGTTGTGGTGCCAACTTTGTAGGTTGTGGAAGTCTAGGAGTAGTAATACTTCCAACTGTATAGATGTGAGTGGTAGGCTTCCTTGTCGCCATAATTTTACTTTCAATTTTTCTTGCCAACCTGAATGCCTTCTCCATTGAATCAGGTTCCCAAAGGCGAACCTCATGTTGGATGTTATCCTTTAAAGTCCCTATGAAGACATCAATCTTGTGTTCCTCTGGAATATCAACTACCCTTATATTCAATTTTTGGAAGTCCTCAATGTGCTCCACCATTGAACCCTTTTGTTTGAGATTTATCAATTGGCTAAAGAAGGTGTTTCTCTTTGTATCCTCATAATGTGCTATCATTTCCTCTGTAAAAATTAACCAAGTGACAATTTTTTTATGAGATCAAAGCGATCGATACCATACAAATGTATTTTGTTCTAAATATAAAGTTGCAATGCGTACCTTTGTTTGTTTTGCACATTATGGAGATCAAAATATTGCTCCATCTGTAGTATCCATGTTACGGGATCATTTCCATCAAACTTCCTCATATCGATCTTTGGAATATGGTGGGTCTTCAATCCAACATTAAATTTTATGAAATCACGATTAACATTTATTTTGTTCTCATCATGAGTTTCCTGTACTACCTTTTTGCCATTAGGAAACATTTTTTGTATCAACTTTGTCAAACCTTCCATGGCTGCTTTTAGAACATTCTTCATGTCTTCCATGTTGTCTTTTATTTTTTCATCGATCTTAGCTTCCATGTCATCCATCTTAGTTTCCATGCCATTCTTCAAACCATCCATCTTAGCTTCCATGTCTTTCTTCAAACCATCCATCTTAGCTTCCACGCCTTTCTTCAAAACTCCCATTTCATTTTTTGTTACTCTTTGTGAGAGCAGAATTTGGTGCACTTGGTCTTGTAATTTTGATATATCATGTTGCACTTCTTCCTCTTCATGAGTCATAATAGAGCCTTCTAAGGGCTTAATGGGTGTTGAATTTTTTTTAGGGGCCATTTTAGAACTCAATATTGATATCTATGCTTCAATATGCCCTTGGAATCACTTCAAACTGATTTCTCAAACAAAACTTATGCATTTTGAAAAAGGAATACACAACTTTTTCTTACTTTTGAGGAGCCCGTTGAAACTGATGTATCTCTGTAATTTTGGATCCCTGAGATTTTATCTTCTTTCTATTTAAATGGCCAACTCCCGTACAGTTGTTACTGTTAAATTCAAACATTTCCCACTTTAATTTGTTTATCCTTTAGTAGCCCTCTAAATCTTCTTTCCAATGCCATAGGTCTGACCTGATTTGGGTTCTTCATGGCAAAGTTATGCACAATCTCTTGCAATGACCTAATTATGGACTGATTCAGTACAGCGAACTTGTACGACGTGACACGTGTCAGTGTTTCATCCTTCAACTCTGAAATTGATTTACAGGAAACTATAGTCCGTGTACTTTTGACCACTTTTCACAGAATTCCAATCTGATGCTCAGAGAGAGAGTTATGACGATTTTCCCAAGGTCATCTCTTTAAGATGAAATTCGAGAGCCTGCAAAAACCCTAACTTCCACATATCATATCTCTGAAAATATTGCGAACCAAGATCTGAAATTTTTACATGAAGTTCCTCAAGATTTCTTCGCAAATGGTTTTTTTTAGCTTCTGAACCTTTCTAGAAAAAAATTTATAGCAAAAATTCCACGATGACCTGTTTGAAGCAGCGAAACCCTAGAATCCAAAGCTCTAATAACAAATGTTATGAAACCAACTCCCAAAATAGAAGAAAAGAGAGATCAACGCCTTAAAAATCAACCACTTTGAGGGGGCAGCCTCCCTTACCTTACTTAAATGAACAATCCTTGGATGATACAAATGACAAAACCTCCTTTCTATATATAGCACTCCATGGGGTCTATTGTCGCACAGAATGTCTAGGCACCGCGACAGTGGCTTAGATCGGGGGCTGTCACTCGGATCCCCAATCTCTCTATTTAAGTTGTCTCCTTGCAAACTAAGGGAGGTAAACCCTAATGAAATGAAGAAGGAGAATTGATTGGAAACCAACTAATTCAGGAGACACAGTCAAAAGACCAAGTACTTGTTAAGATTTAACGAGATTTTATAGATTCGATTAGATTAAAAGTTTTAACACCAGTGCCATGTGGAGTCAAATTATCCCGTTACAAAGTTAAGATCAAGTAGTTGGTAGATAATTGTTGTTAAAGAGGTCAATTATCCTGCTATGAAAATATATCAATCCACCACGACAATATTCAACTCCTCCATTAAATGCTCAATTGATCAAATTGGAAGATAAGCCCTTTTCAATAATGTGATTCGATAAAACACTTTCATAACCATACATCAACAATGTTCGATAAAGACATGCAATTTATCATCACTTGAAATATTCTCAAAGTTGACCAGGCAATTAACATCAATTTTAAGCAATTTAAAACCATAATTAAGCTAGTTAAACAATTATCAATCCCAGCTAAGCATGAAAAATACTTCGAACCAAGTGCAAGCTTTAAACAATTTAAAGTCTGAAAAGATATTATCATGAAAGGACCATCAAAATTAAATGCTAGACACATTTCCAACAATTTTGAATTAAAAAGATATTCTTAGTAACTCCAATCCAGAAATTTGAATTTAGTCTATAATCAAACTTAGGATATTAAAAATCAAATATTTGTTAACTATAGAAATTTCTCCAAAATTAAATCCACCATTAAATGTCTTTGCAAAATAGATCAAAAATCCAAATGCCCTAAAATTTTTTATTTTCCAAATATTTATATACAAAAAAAGACTAAAATTTAATTATAGACAAAAGAAAGTTAGAATTAAAATTTTTGAAGTTTTTTGAATATTTTCTAAAAGTTAATGAAAATCTAAAACTATTAAAATAAAACTAAAAATAAAAGCTGATGTCATAACAAAAAGTAATCAAAGTTAAAAGTTTGAGTTTTTTTTTTTTTTTTAAGATTTAGAAGAAGCTAAAAGGAAAAAAAGAAAAAAAGAAAAAAAAATATTAGAAATGTTAATGAAAACTTTATACAAATTAAATATTCAAAAGTTAAAATCTAATGAAATCAAATATCATAAGAATTTACATGGATGTTTTTTTTTTGTTTATAATTTTTAAAATGTCTAAATTTTAATTAAAAAATAAATAAAACTAAACCCAACCTAAAGTTAAGAATCTTAAAAAAAAAAAAAAAAACTAAAATCTAAAGAAATCGAAAACCAAATGTCATTAAAAGAAGAAGAAGAAGAAGAAGTTAATTTTTTTTTAAGTTTTTTATTTAAAATTTTCAAATGTCAAACAAAAAGAATAAATCAAAATCGAAATGTTATGAATCAAAACTTTATATATATTTTTTTAATTTTCAAAAGTGAAAACTAAGTCAAAATCAAAATCTAAAAAAAATTAAATGAAATCAAAGTTAAAAAGTTAAAATACGTGAATGTGTTATGTTGTTTTGGCTTGTGCAGGTTGACGGCAGCGTGAGAGACGGCGTATAAGGCTGCAGAGAGGGCCAGCAACGAAGGAGAAAAATGTTGGTTTGCAGGCAACTACAGATGAAGGAAGAAATCGACATGTAGAAGGAAGGTTGTGTAAGGGGCATACAACACCAAGGGAATGCGATGAAAGGGACAACGTAAGGAGCAGGGACAGATGAATAAAACGCAGAAAAATGGCAGAGAATGGGCAGCGTACAACAGAGAAGGGACTCATGCAGGCTTTGATGGGGACGCTGGCAGCAAAGAGGCATAGATGAATAGTTGTGGAAATGGCAGTGAAGAAGAGGGACAGGTCAGTGAAAAAATGAGGGAAAAATGCAAGCACAGTTGGTGCATGAAAAATAATTTTGAATTTTTTCCTTTTTTACCCAGCAGTATTAAATTTGATTTAAAATACACCTACAAATATTTCATCCCTAAGGTGAGATGCTGCCTAGATCTGCAACCCAAAATGATCATGAGGCCAGACCTTACCCTCCAGGGCCTAGATCTGGCTCAGATTTGAAAAACTTTCTAAGAATCTCCCAATAGAACCTGCAAAAAAAGAAAAAGAAAAAAAGAAACCATAAACAAAGAAACCAAAAACTCAATATATGCACAAAATAAAAACCCCAAAACCCCAGTGAGTAAAACAATTAATGATATTTACAAATCTACAATGTTATTTTACAGATCAAGGACCTGATGGCCAGATTTAAATCATTTAGCACAATTAAAAAAGATAAATTAAGAGAGAGGCACAAGCCCTAAAAAGAACCCTGCAAAAAGTGGAATTTAAGATAAGCCCAGGGAATTAGATCCGGAGGGCTCTTTAGATCTTATCTCCTTAGGAGTCAGCTAGTCCAGCTGAGGACTTCCCTAAACGCCCAATTCTAAATCCGGAAGATTTCTGCACACTCAAAGTTAAATTGTTAAATTAATAGAGAAATAAGATAAAACATAAAATTTTCAAGAGCTAGAGATAACTGCTAACTCGATCCAATTAACATTCTTACCCTAAATCCAATAACCTAAGCAAGATACCTGTGCAATAGATTACTCTTCAAGAGCCATTAATCAACAATCCATTAAAATAATCACCAGTAGAATATTAAGAACAATTTTACCATAAAATGCTGAAGAGGAACACCACCATCAAAATAAAACCCCAAAGTCTTCATTTGTATTATTCCAGAAAACATTACAGGAGAGCTTCAAGAGCGAGTGCACGATCAAGAGATCGAATAACTGAAAGACTGACAAAGACTTCTAGTTTATAAGATAAAATCTCCAACGGCTAGTTCGGCTAATCCATGTCATAGTAATCTCGACCATCAAAAAAGATTTAATCATATTTTAATCTCGACTGTCGAAATTATAAATTTTTGAGGAAATTCGAATTTATCATTTAATTCCTCTTTAATTAACTCAAAAATAATATTTATGAGTTAATTACCTCAAAATTTTGACTTTGACTTAACCACCAAGGCTCAAGGGTCCAAAATTTCTCGAAATTCTCAATATTCCCTTGGCCTGGGACCTTTAAAAATTTATTTTTTAGGGACCCACGAATTTTGCCTTTGAAGAATTTTTAAATCACTTAGGACTTAAAATTAATTAAATTCCTGGCTTAGGATTTTTAATTTAATTTGGCTAGAAAATTTAATTAATTGAATGAGAGGGTATTTAATTATTTTTCCAACCCTCTTTATATAAGATAAATATATTTTGACACATGAAACGAGGAAACCCATTCATGATAGACCCTCAAATAGCTACCCAATTCTGCGACTCAAAACATGATCTAGTAGACCAAGTAGCTTGTAATAAAATAATCTAGCCAATTAGCTAGGATTATTCCCAAACTACTTTTACAAAGACTCGACAGAAAACACTAGGACTCACTTAGCATCTTGATGACAAAATCCACCCTAGCTTTGGGGTGAAGCTGGTGGGGAAAACTCTGTCGATCACTTGTGTCGAGAAACACAAATGAATTAGTGAGACAAAAAACTTCCTAGCATAGAAATCGTCACCAAAATACTAGGCTTACCTAGGTCATTACATACATGATGGTCTTACTTAGATCATTTACATCATAAACATGTAGAATGGGTTTACATCGTTTATAAAACTGTCCACTGATGATGGAATCTAAATGGCGCGAACACCTCAAACATGATAAATCCCCTGTCATAGACACAGAGTGTCAGCAGGGTCACAATATAATCCTAGCCAATCTAACAATAATAATGCAAGGGCACAAAAATAACAATAAGGGGGCTACACTAACAACAATAAGGGACTACACTAGTAATATAGGTACCTAACACACCACAGCTAAATTCCCTGCTCTTTATGAACTTTCACCAATGGGAGGAGACTCAATAATTAGGAAGTCACTTATAAAGGATGGATCAACCAATAGATGTGAAGTGACCTTAAAGACCCTTTCCCTAGGATAGGATTAAAATGGAGCTTACTTGCTCTTTAAGCAAGGTAAAATAATTTCTAGCAAAAGAAGGTAACGATTTAAGGGTTAGGTTAAAGGAATATGACTTGAAAAGGAGTTTCCCAATCCCTGAAATCCTTATAGAACTTGGATTCCTGAGTTTCCCTTGATGAATTGTCTCTAATAAGAAATGGGACCACATCGGGCCAAGTGGACCCAACCCACGTTAAGGGGATAGATTCTAGTAGCTAATGATATTCTTAACATGACCAGGAAAAGCGGAAAGAATCAAACAAGAATTTTCACCGAAAGATGTCAAATTGATCCTATGAGGTACTAGCCTTGGAAACACTAGGGAAAAATTTGATCCTAGACCGAGGGCTTGGGATATTTCGCAATCCCATCGTCGGAATCTCTTCAAATTTGGAGGACACCATGAGGACACACCAACGCATTAGGTCCTAGGAGATCAAAAATTTTCTAGGGCTATTTTCTCAAGAAATTGATAGCCTATGAGGCCTAATGGGGCTAGACCTAGGAAAAAAGGGAAAAATGTAAAAAAGAGGGGAAAATGATCACCCTTTTTTGAGGGACTAGTTCCTGATTCACTTGGAGATATGGATTGAAGGATAATAATGAAGAAGAATTCAATTTCTTATTCAAGGAGGCCCAAAAAGTCAACTTTGTCCAATGTTACAGGAAAGAGAAGAAAAGAGACTTTCAAGCATTTATACTACATACAAATGGTGCAAGCTTATCAAGATAACAGATCTCTAGGACATTTCATTTGTCTAACAATGGTCCATACATAGAAGAAGCTAAATAGACACATAATTCCACATTTCATACATGCAATGATTAGCCCTAATTATAGCGAAATCCAATTGCATGCAGCAACAAGAAAATAGCATTAAATTTGTAATTACAATGTTAGAGTATATCCAACCAGCATCATATTTGCAAATAAGAAGCTCCAAGATAGAAATAGCCCAAATCCATACATCAAAATTCATCCATAATCCAGATTCCAAAAAATAATCCTCCAAAGAAAAAACTCAAAGATCTCTAAAGATAGAGAGATCCCAAGTCAAGAGACGATACAAATGAATACAACTAACTAATATTTATACACCAATTAGGAGTTCGACTTAGCTAATGGACCTACATTAAACCTTAAACAAAAAATAATGTGCAAATAACCTAATTTTTTGTGACAAGCCCACCAAACTAGCTCATAAATGAAATAATATGCCTCTGAGGAGGTCAAGTAATAATCCATGCATGTCGTGGGGACCCCCAAGAGGCCTGATGAAGTCCATATGTGCCATGATGATGAATAAAATCCTCAAAAGGTGATGGACAAGGGGGTGACCCCTTGTTCTCCAAATAGTAGACCTGTGGTGCTCCCAGTGGGTGTGGGAGCACAACAATCACCCCATGGGTCTCCATGAGTCAGAGATGCATGTAGATCATCTATAAGGGCTCAAATGATGGAATGAGCATAGACATTCATCGTACAAGTCCTGGGAAACCTGCCAAGTGTGTGGTGCTCCTGTTGGGCTAGTTGGGCATAGTGTACCAAGTGCATCATCCTCATCCCAAAGGTGGATCTCTAGTAATCTCTAGACATCGGTGGGGATCCATGGAGTGTTGTTTGTTGTTGTGGAGGCCCATGGATCTCTACAGACACCCTATATGTGCCAATGTAGCCCTTTGGGAGGTTAGGATCCCGTGTAAGGAGACCAAACACAAATGGACACCATCTGCAATCCTGCGTAAGATACAATGCGTACCCTAGCCTTCTAGTACAACAAGTCATTAGAGTAATCATGTAAAGGAGCTTACAAACCATGGACAACGAGCGGGCACTTCATAATGGCATGCCCTTCCGTAGTGGACTTTAATGTCTCCAAGCTCCAAAGGGGGTTAGCCAGGTACCTTATTAGGTGGTTTCTACCCTTAGGTACATCCCACAGATGGTGGTGGCATGTGACAAAGAAATGAAATGGAACAGGGAATTGGAGCGGCAGTCTTGGGCCACATATCAGGGTACAAGGGCAACTAGAGAAATGGAAGCTCGCGCTTGGGTGTATAACATCTCGAAGGGAACAATCGTGGTACATGAGGTGCCCTGACCTTGATTTTTCCACCGTTCTTTATGTGTCTTTTGCCTTTTATGAATTTTCTTTAATTAATTGCTCAAAGCTCAAAGGACAAGAGCATGATGTGTAAGATATAGCAGTGATTAACCCTCTTTAGGTAGGGCAGTTCATTGCCCTCCAATGGTTGGGACAATCATGGGTTCTTAAATGATAAAGGAGGCTCATCTAGGGCCTATGGAACCAGGGTGACGACCATGGGTGTGGGGTAGAGATCATGTTCTGGCTTTTTCTCGCGTGCTAATTATTTTTTTCCCAACCATCTTTTGTGTTTTGTGGTACAATTTCTTGTTGAATGTGGTCATTTATGCTTTTACTTTTTCTTTTAGTTGCTTCAACCTTCAGGGCATTGTTCCAGGCTTGACCCAAGGTGGGGCAAGGGGATAGAGAGGTCGACCCTATGTGGACCCAATGAGGAAATGTGGACCTAGGTGGGAGAGATGATGAATGGGGGTACAGTGAATGGAAAGGATGTGATATATGTCGATGAGGGAGCTAGACTATGCAACCAAAGTCGGGGTTTCCCAATTAGTACCAGCCTAAAACCAAATGGTCAATAAAGGAGATCCCATGAGACTAAATCCAAGGGTAACATCCAAAAGAGGTCAAGGGCACAAAAGCACATACTAAGCCCACTCTTTTCATTGAATCTGTTGAGATTCAACAAGATGATGAGCTTAGTGAAAAGTAAGCACCTTCACTAAGTGGGGCCCGCAGGCTATTTTTAGGTGTATGTCTATTTTTAGACATGGTGAGCATATTCTATAAGTTGCGGGATGTTATTTGTAGATGGTTGATCAAATGTGAAAAATAAATGAAATTCTATTTTAAAATATTGGGCGAAATCTATTTATAGATCGTCAATCTAAAAATAGGTGCATGTCGATTATTATTAGCCCTTAATAATAATCCGACAATAAACATCAACTTATTCTCTTGGAGCACTTTATTTCAATGAATAGATTTGGCAAATCAGTGGGTTGAAGGAATTACGCAATTCCTAGGGTTATTGGTGACTCATGCATGGAGGACTCAGTTAGAACTAAAGTGGCAAAGTTATGACAGAGTTGGAAGAGTAGTTACAGGAGTTGTTATTTAGTTTAACTCAGTTGAGCTAGTTGTATCTAGTCTAACTGAAAGATACACCAGTGAGAGTTTAGTGAATTAATTGTTTAATTAATTCACAACTAATAACTCATTAACAACTAAACAAATACAGCAGTTAACTACTTGCATGTCAGTTCCAGTGGAGACCCAATGGAGAGATAGGTGAAAGGGTGAGATGGACTATCTATTGTGACTATAGTGATGCATTCAATGCATCTGACACACATTGGAGATGCCAATGAGGATTGTGCAATCAAGGCAAGGCCAATTCGAATTCATTCAGAGGTCTTCTTCAACAGGGATTGCACAGTGGAGGAAGGTTGTTAGGAGGCAAGAAATTGGTGCATAGATACGCAAATTTCTGCATGACAGTGTGTAATGATTGTTGATTGTACTGAGAGCTTGATATACTAAGCTTTGTATGAGATTATTACATGATTCCATTGATATACATAATATATGATAGTTGGGGTTTTTAGCTTTAAGCTTTCCCATTAAACAACTGTGTTTATGTGCGATTGATTTTCTTCATGAGTTTTGCAATTGGCGATTTAATTTCTGCAAAGAATTAAGTGGAAGGATTCTGTATTTAACATAAGATAAATTTGTTAGATCAGGAGAATCCGCTAATACATCAGTATTAATAAATTTCTAGAGAATCCCCCCATCAGTCCATGCCCAGAAGTGTCCATGATAAGTAAACCCAATACTCAATTACCAAATGACAAGATATACATTTAGGTTCGGGAAGCCCACCTTCAAACACACGATCAATACAGATGCGTGAGGGACCACATGGTTGGCTCTGTTGGTGGAGAATTGTCACAATGAGCTAGTTGAGGGCCGCAAGGGGTTGATGGTTGTCGCTGAGGACCATCATGGAGAAAAAAATTCTCCTAGGGATATCACCCATGAAGTGGTGAGTAACATCTGGCTCCAACTTGGACGTGATCTCTCGAAGGGGTGGACAAGGCTACTTGAACAGGTGGTCACAAGAACTCCAGCAATATCTTGGTCACTGTAGACCTGTTATTTGCACCTATCAACGACTAAACCCACGGGGCAACTTCTTTTTCACGGTGCCTTATGATCACCCATGCTTAATGTTAGGCCATGAAATCAACAACTAATAAAAGTATGCAATTTTAATCTAAATGCAACTAATCTACCATGAGCAATATCATATGATGTTATTTCTGATGAGAAAATGATCATACAATGCATCCTAATCTAACATGCATATGGTGCGAAACTAACACTAAGTATAATCATAAATCCAGTGGAACCAACATATCATCATATCAATATAAATCTGTCTGCCAATATGATTACTCATGTAGCAAATCCCAAAGCGAATGCTGATACAATTAGATGGGGGATGAAGCAGGTGGGAGGTGGGAAAATATGATGCCCACGCATGAATGATTCCATGGGATCCTCACTTCTAACCAAAATATATAGATGTCCATAATTTGGCTCATATATTTTTGATTGATGGAAACCTCAGGCATATCATTTCACTTATCATTTATGTCATATTTTATTGCCTCAACAGGGTTAGGAAAGGCAGACTGGTGAGATGGAGAAACATAAGCAAGTCGCCCATGATGACCACACTAAAAAAGGGATATTATAGATTGATTGTGATCTTGAGGGGCTGCCCCAGAAGATAAAGTATATTCAATGAGGGGTTCTTCATTAACACCATAATCAGACGAGAGAAAGGGCTCATGGTCACTTGAGATCATATCAAAAGGGGTGAGGGAACCACTTGTGGAAGACTTGAGGTGATGAAGAAGAGGATAAGGCAAAGGGGAGGGTCGAGTATTATATTCAATGGTTTTTTTCTCCTCAAAATCATCCTCTTCATGTAATGGAAAATAATGATCCTTCTTCTCAAGGGTACAGATGGATAAGTCATCATAAATAATGCCTGAGAGAAAGGGGATATCACTATCAACCTCATCTTCCTTGTCGGTCTCATAATTGGGAGTACAATCAAAAAGAGGACCGACAATTTCCCATTTACCCTTTTCAATGTGGAAGCAAACTTCCATGCCATCTTCGAAGGGGCTAATGGGATCACCTTCCTCAAGGTTCTCAAAAGGAGATACATCGAGAGCAATATCCTTCAGAAAGGTAAGGTTAGTCTCAACTTCACTTTCCACAGACTCATCCTTCCCAACACATGTATTCTCAAAATCATCCTTTTCATCATGTGGACCCAAGGAGGACTCAACTTCCCATTCATCACTTAGGTTCTCCAGGTCTTGATGATGCTCGATGAAGGCTTCCTCTTGAATGCTCAATGCGGGGCATACTTGAAAATGTCTAAGAAAGCCATCAAAGAACTCCTCAATAATTGAAATGCTCCTAGGTTCGTGATTTTGCAACCATGAGTTATGACCATAAAGCTATGTTGCAGGAAATGTGGGTCCAGCCCTCGTTTCAGCCCATAAACGAAACGGAAACGTGTTTCGACATACCATACGGCCGAAAACGCGTTTCTAGGCCGTACGCCCTCGTTTCAGTTGATTTAATTTTTTTTTTTTAAATTTGCGTGTGTTTTATTATTTTTTTAATTGTTGAACTTGTCTTTTGTGATGTAATAGTTTATGCTTTGAATGTAATAAATTATAATTTATCATGTATGTTTTATGATTTCACATAACATTTCTTAAATGTCCTATATATATATATATATATTTCGCGTTTCCTTGTTTCCAAAATTTGGGGAAGTTGTGTTTCCTCGTTTCCAAAATTTGGGGAGGTCGCATTTCGTACCATACCCCGTTTCAGAAACTTGTTTCCGTTTCCCCATTTCGTGCAACTTAGCCATAAAGGGAGCTAAAGAACAACAACATAAGAACATCATAGAGGACCACTTTCTCCTTTGAAGCATGTGCACTAAATTTATCCACATGGTTAATTGCGGAGCTTGGGTTACCATCAAACACGGGTACCCCACATATAATCCTTCCTGTGACATGATTGGGGTGCCCAAGGATGCTAGTAATGTCCAAAGGGGGGAATTTATCAAAGAAGGAGAACTTGCTTGAGACATACATGAAAAATATGTAGGAGTTGCTAGGGTGAATTTGAAGATGCTTAGAAAAATACTTGCTTCATCCTACAAGCATCGACCTTAAAGTTCAATGAAGAACTAGGGAATCACTCTTCCAATGGAGTCGCCAATAATAATATGTCAATATGTCGTATGGAGAAAAAACACATGTTTCGTGTCCTCGGCAACGACGCCAGAAATGTTACCACTCAAACCAGCAAGGGACCTAAAAGGGACTCTCCTAAGAGGGAAACAGCTAGGTCAAGGGCAACGATGGAGACTTAGCCCACTACCACCACAACTAAGACTCCCTACTCTTTACATACTTTCACCGATGGGAGGAGACCCGATAATTAGGAAGTTACTTATAAAGGATGGATCAACCAATAGATGTGAAGTGACCTTACAAACCATTTCCCTAGGATAGGATTAAAAATGGAGATTGCTTTCTCTTTAAGAAAGGTACAACACTTTCTGGGGAAAGCAGGTGAGGATTTGAGGGTTAAGTTAAAGGAATATGACTTGAAAGGGAGTTTCCCAATCCCTAAAATCCTTATAGAACTTGGATTCCCAAGTTGCCCTTGATGAATTGTCTCTGATAAGAAATGGGACCACATGGGGCCAAGTGGACCCAACCTAATGTTCCTTGATGCAAATTCGAATTTCCCAAGTGGCAACTTGATTTCTTCCTTAGAGGCCCATGCAATACTTGATGAGGGAGTTCGAATTAGATGAGAGGACATGTGGAGGAGTGAAGTGGAGTGGTAGGAGACCACTCTCCACCTCACTCAAGTGAACTCTAATTCAATTTCAAGTCAACTCATGATATCTTCTTAAAGATCCAATTAACTTCCTCAAATCATGGATCCTGTCACTGAAACTCGTTGTCTTCTCCACAAAAATTGATTTGCTTGATTTGTGGCTTATGTGCAGTCCACACCACTTGGTAACTCAACTTTGACCTTTAGATGAATTTCTAACTCATTTCCACATCATTTGAGCATGTGTGGATATTTATTTTTCTCCATTCCATTAATTGATGGGCTACAAAAATGAGGAAGTACATGAATGTTAATTTATTCTAAGAGCATAAATGACAATTTATTCAAAAATGAAATTACTTAACCAAAATGAGAAAGAATAGATTCAGAAATATAATACGGAGATGCCCCATGGCATCAAATATCTTGCCCACACTCACAAGTAGATCCATAAGTTCTTTATTTGATGTGCCCTGTCCAATTCTTACTATCTTGGGACTTTGACTTGCCCCAATGTTAACCTGTGTGTGGATCAAATATACCAAGCCTCTTCCTTTCCACCTTTTGACTATTGATTTGTTGAGGTTTGATCCTACTCAAAACTGGTAATTCATTTTTTATAACTTTTTTCTTTTTTTTGCATTTTTCTTTTCTTCTTGGCTAGTTGTGATGGTGATGATGTTGCAATTATTGTCAATCCTACTGCCTTGTCTTGAGAATGCTCTGATGGAAAAGTCGAAGTACCCAAGCTTTTGTTGTTATGCATATATTCATCATTTTGAATCTTCTCTGTTGGTGGGGAATTTGTCAACACTACATCACTTCCTGGCTTGTATGTCCCATAAATAATCTCATTGTTGGGTTTCCTTGGATCCTCAACATGATAAATTTGCTCTAATTCCCAATCAAGCCTGACAAAGATATTATCAGGCATGGCGATGGTGGCATATGATAAGTCCATTTGAAGGCTACCACCTAAATCTGATGCCCATTTTCTTGATAGGAGCATTCCCCATGCATGAGACACATCTATTACAACAATATCCATTGTCATTATTTTGTCTCGATATGCAACTAGGAAAACTTGTAAATATTTAATTATCCCACACACTTCAATCCTTTTCGAATCCATTGAACATATGTTGTGATAGGGCATAGATACCCTTAAGTTCAGTTGCTCCATGATTTTCTTCGTCATAAAATTTGATGAAGCCCTTGAATCCAGCATGCAGTTGTGTAAAAGACGATCATTCACTATCAAAGAAATAAAAAATGGTTGATGATCTTCGTTTCCCACGTAATGGTTCATATTTTTCAGTATAATTTCTTTGTATTCTTGTTCATCACTATGGTTTTCTTCCCTTTGAGTAAATTCAATGGCACTTAGTAATTTTTCCCTTTAAGATGGTATCTTTAAAATCTCTATCATTGGGATAGAAACCTTTGCATTATTCACCCAAGTTCCCAAGTCAAAATTTAATTCTAACGTAGGAGGAGAAAAATTTCAGTGATTATTCGTGTTTTGAAGATCCCTTCTCGGATAAGTTATCCCTTTGTGTTTTTCCATAGCAAGAATCTGTCTAGATGTAGGATTTTCCCCAAAAATCTTAGTGATTTTGTCAAAATTTGCAATCATATTGTCAACCCCAAGATTATTAGGCATATGGTCAATCTCTTGATTTCTTTCAATGGTGTATATTTGATCTTCCATGGAGAACATATTGATTTGACCACTTGTTCCTACATGTTCATCTCCCAACATGCTACCTTCCATAATTCTCTTTAGATTTGGGCATGTGGCCTCTTCATGAAACTCATTACATGGCCTACAAAAGGGGGGAAACGGATCTACCATGTTGGTGGACTCTAATGGATTTAGAGGCCTATAAATTTGTGGAAGGCCCTTATTCTTTTTCCATCTATCATTTGACCTAGGTTGGAATCTTTGCACTTGTAATATTTCCATGGCCACCAACCTATGTTGCATGGCTTGCATCACTTTAGTGTGATTTTCTTACATAGTCTTGATGAGTTGAGTTAATTCTTTGATAGGATCGAGTGCATTTTCTTCCTTGGCCTTCCCTTTAGAGTCATGAGACTTTGATGGCCCTCTATTGAAACCAAGAATTTCTCACTTTCCTGATTCCTTTCCAGCCCTTTCCATCTTCAAGGTTTTACTTTGAGATGCTCCCAAATTTGCAAGCTTTTTTTTAAACTCATGGGCAATAGTGTCAACATAAAAAGCATCCAAATATGAGCACCAAAAAAAAATCGTCAGGAGGCTTAATAGTAGCAGGCATACTTTTCACTAAATCATTAATCTCTTATTCACTTCCTCCATGGTTTCATTTTCATTCTTCTTCATAAAGCTAATAGCATTGAACAAATGCATATTCTCTTTCCTCTCTCCAAATTTTCCCATAAAAGCTTTGATGATATCTTGCAAGGAGTCATAAGAGTTAGCAAGTTGGTCAGTGAACAAATCAAGAGCATCCTCTTATAGAGAGAGGACAAAGAGCTTGATCTTTACATCCTCATGGTTAGCAGTGTCACACCATTGAAAAATAGAAACATTGAAATTTTTAACATGTGATGCAGCACTAATGGCATTGTTACCTTGAAATGAAGGCAACTTTTCAATAGCCTTGTCAGGCATATTGTGAGGATAGCCATTTATGTTAGTACAATTACAAGGAGAAAAAAGATCATTCATGACGCTTGGCTCTACTTGTTCTTGAAAGAGCAAATGGATATTAGAAATAGCCTCTTGCCCAAGATTAGCAAGAAGTCTACTACAAGAGAGTTTGTTTAACCTCTCTCTAAAACCCCTTTCAAGCTCAAGAGTGGGGCTAACTAGACCACTTGGATGTCTCCTAGTAGAAACTCTTATAGAATTTGAATTAAGTAGAGTCGCCACTCGAGCAAGAATCTAATTTTAAAATTCCAAAATGCCAAAACCAAAAGTTAGTCAATTTTGCAAGTACAAGACGACTTGTCCCGAAAACAGCACGAGGAATGTTGTTGGCACCTATCACACACCTAAGTTACTGAGAAAAAGCTCTTAGCCCCATAAGGTATGGGTTGCTGGAAAAACTAAGAGACTGGGTTGTCCCCTCTTCCCAACGCTCTCCATTAAATCTCTCTCCTAGGAAAGCTAAGGAGGGTAGTCTCTAAATGGAAAACTAAGTTAAAAAGGAGGGATGTGAGGTTTCTAGGAGATGTTAAATTTGCATTACTTGAGATTATGAGCAAATATAATGAGCAACATGAAATGAAATATATAACCATCAACACATGCATCAAATATTAGCAAACATAAAACCAGGGCCTTCAATATTGCTTAAAAAATAAATAATACGTGTTTAAAAAAAATGAAGTGTTTCAAATTGAAACGCCAGTAACCCTGTCCATCAAACAAAATATGTTAGCAAGATATGATACCACATAATATTTTCTTTCAATAAATGTTTATCAAAATATTTAATCATTCGAGAATCCAATGCATATAACGAAGTAATATAGAATGACTTGCAAAGGAAATAAGTTAAAACTTTACTTGCAAAAATGAACAAGAAGATACTTGCCTAAATAAGATAATCAATTCAAAATATTTTAATCAATGATAAGTACATGATGTGAAAATTTGGCTAACCCTGAATCCTATTGTAGCAGCTGACGTTAATTCTACTAATTATTAATTTACTCAACTATTTATCAGTTGTTTCCTACAGAAAATATCGAATTAAATACTTTGAAACCTTCACAAATAAACAACAGAAGAAATAAAACGCTGGAAGAAATTATATGCACACACACACAAAATTACCCTGTTATTTTTGGACCAATGTCCCTGAAAAAACCCAACTCGGGAACACCGGTGTAGCAATTGAGGGTTTTATTATTATGCGATAGTGAAATTTGAGTACAAACTATGGATGCCTAAACTGGCAATCCAAAAAGAGAAAAACTAGAAAAAATAACTAGTGAGGAAAGTACTCACTCCACAGACAAATCAAACACTGACCTCAGCTCGAAATTGAGTCATCCCCAACTGCCTCTACGCAGTCACTGCATCCCTCTAGCTCGGAATAGCATCACCTCTCACTGTCTTGTCAACTGTTGTCTAGGAAACTGCTTCTCCCGACCTCTGGAACCTTTGTCCAACTTCTGGCACTGAATCTCGCCTTCTCCCCAGCAAAACAGAATTTGCCTCTAAAGGGCACTGCGCTGCCTCACTATGGCACACTCTACCTCTGCAAATGTACTCGTCGGATCTGGAAATGTTCCTTTGGCTTAACTATCTCTGCCCCTCTCTCATTACTTCCAACTCACTGAATCACTTCCGGCAACACATAGCTGCTACTTTGGAAATCAATTTCTTAGCAAAATCGAATGCTCAACTGATTTGGTGTCTTCTCCAAGCCCCATTGACTTCTTCTTAATATCCTCTATTGAGACTTCAACGGCCATGATTAAATCTTAATCGATGGCTAGGATTAACTAAAAATCGATCCATGTACTTTTCTAGAATAGTCTCACCATGACTTAATTAATTCTGATTAATTAATCATATTCCCTAAGTTTAGACTTAGGAAATATTTAAAATTGACTAATAAATCTAATTAAGTCGTCTCTAGGTGCAATTTCCAGAAACGATTTATGGGTTTCGGAGAATACATGTGTTCTAGCCTCTACCAAATCTCATGGCTCGAACACATTCAATGCTACAAAAACTAGCATTCCCTCTTAGCGAGGAATGTGTTCTAGTACTGTAATTGCTGCTACAATACACTGTCTTTGCACCATCTCCTGTCAAGTTGTTGATGTCTAGCTATTGTTTCCCACCAACTACTGCGCAACTATGATATGCACTGCATATGTGCTGTTGTTGACCCTGTTGAATTGCTGTAAACATTGCATCTGCACTACAACTTTGTTATTGCTGCGACTGCAACATCTGCAACTCCCTCTCATCTATTGTTGTTGCAACTAAGAACTATCCAAAATATTGAACCATCTGTGTTCAGTGTGATGCATCTGTCACCCAAGTCCTGACTGCTACTAGTCTTTATGTTGTCACTTAAGCTTTTACGCTGTTGTTGATTATGCACTGTGCCAACTGCACTACTGCCAACTCTGCATTGCATTGCCCAAAATATGACCACTACTAGCCACGGCATCTGTTACTCTGGCATCTGAGTGCTCCAACTACCACTGGTCCATCCTGCTACTGCGTATTGTGGGCTTTCGTAGAAAGGTACTGATTCAAGAGGTGGACCTCCTCAAGAATCCTGCCCAACCTGTAGCACCCTGGACCTACAAAACCAAGTCATCCCACCTCTCTCTTGGAGGGATGTCCGCAAACATGGTGAAATATTCCTCCAGCCTAAAGGACAGCCTATCGATCTCGACTAAAGCTGCCTGCTAGTCCTGATTCTCCTCCTTGTCCTTCTTCTTGAGAGGACACTGAGTGTTGTAGTGACCTAGCTCGCCACACTTGAAGCACTTGACCTTCGACAGGTCCTTCTTCCTACATTGCTCCCCTTGTCCCTGACTGGGACACTTTGTTACGAGGGCCACATTCTCCTCCTCCTTCACCTGCTTCGATCCACTGTTGCTGTTGCCACTGATGGTGCTCTTCATCAGAACATGCCTCAACTCCTCTTGTTGCAAGTCTGCCCACATCCTGTCCCATCTTGGCAAGGTTTCTCTACCCAAAATGCTTTGGACAAACACCTGCCACTCTTTTGAGACTGAGTTGAGAACTTCTCGTACCAACTCTATAGGTTCAGGCGCTGACCCTATGGCTGCCAGCTCATCTCGGATCTTCTGAATCCTGGTAAGGAAGGGTTCTATGCACTCCCTTTTCGGCATCCGGGTGCATCCCAGCTTTTCTTCTAAGTACATCTTCCGCTGCTCGGAAGATCCCTGGTATAGCGTGGAAAAGAGAGTCCCACATCTCTTTGGTTGTTCCCAAAGTTGCTATGTTAGATACCACATGATCCCCAACTCCATCGAGCATCAATCTCTTTGCCTTCGCCATATCCTTCTTGTACTACTTCAGCTGATTTGGATCCATAGGGACAGCCACTATATTATCGATATACACTTCGAGATTGTACTTAGCCAAAAGGAAGAAAATTCTTGTCTTTCAGATCACATAGTTGGAGGCTTTGTCCAACCTTTCCTGATCTCACAGCCCAGTTGTTTCCATCTCAACAAAATATTTGAAAACCTCCTCTTCCCTTCTGCTCAGCTGCTGCTAGGCTCTACGCACTCCCTGTTGGAGTGAGTAACTCTGCTCAAAACGACTGTTGATCTGCAAGGGAAATTGAACTTCTGAGACTAGAAATTTCATGAGGAAAATTTTCCCCCAGTGTGTGCTCTTTCTTCCACCTGATGTTATTTTGCTCTAGCAAATTGCAAAAAAATAACTGCGTCCAACTGGAGATTTTCTCTGCAAGAAAAAAACGCTTTCTCCCTCTGCCTCTTGTAATCCCTGATCTGGAGAAATCGGATTTCTCTGTCGCTCTCTCAGAGAAATCGATTTTCCTTAATAAATTGACCCTCTTAGCCAAGGAGCTGCGCTGCCTCTGGGAGTTTCGAACTGTTTCTCACGTAAAGCAGCAAGCCTCCTCTTTCCTTCTAATACTGAGCTCTCCAACTGATCAACTGCGCTCTAATACCAAGTGAAAATTCGGCTAACATCGAATCCTATTGCAACAACTGATGTTAATTCTTCTAATTGTTAATTTACTCAACAATTTATCTGTTGTTTCCAGCGGAAAATATCAAATTAAATATACTACAACCTTCACAAATAAACTGCGGAAGAAATAAAATGCTGGAAGAAAATATATGCACACACACACACACACACAAAATTACACCATTATTTTTGGACCAATGTCCCCGGAAAAACCCAACTCGGGAAAACCGATGCAGTAGCTGAAGTTTTTATTATTATACAGTAGTGAAATCTGAGTACAAACTATGGATGCCCAAACTGGCAATCCAAACAGAGAAAAATTGGCAAAAATAACTAGTGAGGAAATTCCTCACACCACAGACAAATTTGATAGAGACCTCAACACGAAATTGAGTCGTCCCCAATTGCCTTTGTGCAGTCTCAACGTAACTCTACGCAGTCACTGCATCCCTCCAGCTCGGAACAGCATCACCTCTCACTATCTTGTCAGCTGTTGTCTGGGAAAATGAATCTCCCAACCTCTGGAACCTCTGTCCAACTTTTGGCACTAAATCTCACCTTCTCTCCAGCAAAACGGAATTTGCCTCTAAAGGGCAATCTACTGCCTCACTGTGGCACTCTCTGCCTCTCTGCAAATGTACTCACTGGACCCAGAAATCTTCCTCCGCCTTCACTATCTCTACCCCTCTCTCACTGCTTTGATCTCACTAAATCACTTCCGACAACACATATTTGCTACTCTCGAAGTCGATTTCTTTGCAAAATCGAATGCTCAACTCATTTGGTGTGTCTTCTCCAAGCCCCATCAACTTCTTCTTATAATCCTCTGTTGAGACTTCAACAACCACGATTAAATCTTAATCGATGGCTAGGATTAACTAGAAATCGATCCATGTACTTTTCTAGAACATTCTCACCATGGCTTAATTAATTCTAATTAATTAATCATATTCCCTAAGGTTAGACTTAGGAAATATTAAAATCTCACTAATAAATCTAATTAAGCCGTCTCTAGGTGGAATTTCCAAAAACGATTTTTGGGTTTTGGAGAATACATGTATTCTAGCCTCTCTACCAAATCTCATGGCTAGAACACATCCTATGCTACAAAAACTAACATATGAATAATTTGCAAGTAAAATAGTAAAATGTGTTAGCATGAAATGCACTTAAACTAAGATTAAATGCAATTATCTTGGTTAATTTTAATCTAAATTCCTAGTCTAAGTGTGATCTTTCTTTCAATTGTTTTGAAACAAGTCTCTTATGTAAGTTGTGGAAGGATATCCAAGGAAAGACAGTGAAGGCTATATGAACGATACCTCCTTTGGAATATCCAACACACTTGATGCCTCCAACACTGCAGAGACTGTAGCTCTGACGACTGCAAGGTCACCGTGTTAACCACATAATAGGGTCTATGTCCCTCAAGTTGATGAAATAAAGGGGTCCCTAAGAGATGTCTTTCAACCAAGCTTATGCTTGGAGATAAATTAAGTTAAAATGCAACTATGCTAAAATGCCTAATATGATATGCAAGTAAGATTACTAATGTTTTGAAAAAAAAAAATGCTTCAAAGTAAATGGAAATATGCTCAATGAGATAACTTCGATAATTGCTCAAAATTATACAATATACAAGAACATAAGCTTCACAAGCACATAAGATTGTAAGTTGCTAAAGTAAGTGCTTTAGCAAATGATGTATCAATGATCAACCAACTAAAGCAATGAAATCAGATGAAGCTTCAAGGTATGACATGCTTGCCAAAATGAGCAAATAACTTTACAATAAATGAGCAAATAACCAATGAGCCTATAGTGAGGCAAACATGAAGAAAATTGTCAAATTAACTAAATCAAACTTTGCCACATGAATTGAGATGCATATAAGTTACTTGCTCTTGAAATCTTGATAGCAATGCTTCCATAAATGAGGAAATACCCAAAGTAAAATTGTACCAATGACTTCGAAGTAAAAACAAAATGGTCTCTTAATGTGAGCAAGTGATGCAAGTAAGTTGCTTGAAGAATCGAATTGTTTCAAGTAGACAATAACAATATAAGACTCCAAGGAAATACTTTAAAAAAAATAAAAAATGAAGCATGTACTCAAGTAGTCATGAAACAATTTATCAAGCTTAATGGAATTGAATTAATAAACTAAATTAAAGCTTGCCAAGAATGTAAAGTGCTTGCATGTGAAGAAAGATTTGCTCAAAGTAAAGCGTTAACTTGTAGCTCAAAGCAACAATTAAATGAAGGATGCAAAACTCAAGTAAAAATGTAGCAAACTTAATTTAGACAAAATTAAAATGTGATGAGTGAGATTGTGTAAATTTTATGCATGCAATTAAAATGGAAACAAAGAAAATGCAAAAGTCGATCCACCCACATGTTTCTCTCCCTAAATGGAGAGAAGGGATTCCATGGGTAAAACCCAAGCTCACACAATAAAAATAGATCTTTTATTAGTTTTTTTACAATCAGAAACCTTCCAAAGGATCTCAACTAAAACTTCAAGAGGAATCTTTTACAACATATGCGGCTTTTCAAGCACTAGATTTCCTTCTTGAAAATCAAAATTAGAAAATAAGGTAAGTACAATAAGAATGCTCTCAAATTTGAAAATGTTAGGTGTCTCTTGGCATCCCAAATATTAGCCTCCAATGGTTGATGAAATCTTGCACAAGAAAAGGATCCAGTTTTCTTTGTCCAAGGCCTTGTCAAGTGAGAGATCCTCCTCAAATGCCCACAGCCTAGCTAAATGGCAGCCCTCCTCGATGTTCAAGGCCTCCTAGAAAATCAACTTTGAAGGCTTAAGAGGTCCTACAAGAAAATGGTTAGAGTTTGTGTGATCATTCTTCAATGATCTGTCACCAATACTCCAACTTTATGGGTTGCAAAACTAAAAGACAGTTAGTGTAGAGAGCATATGTAAAACAAATAAATAACATAAAAACAATGTACAAGAAACCAAAATCAATTGATCAAAGTGAACCACATCACTTGCTTTCGTTTAAAAAAATGCTCTAAAATAGCAAATAAAATCGATAATAGCACAATAATTTGAGACAAAATATTTTAAATATGGAATGTTTGCTTGTATACAAGCTAATGTCCAACGAATCCCTACAAGAACACTTCTTTGTAAGGTAAACTAAGAAAGATCCAAATAACAAATGAGAGTTCCTTTGAAGATGCTTCAAGAGTGGGTCGGTCTCCCAAAGACATCCCCTCATGCTTGATCCAAAAATAATTATTCCACAATACTCCAATCACACATTAGTCCATATAGATTTAGATAAGCAAACAATGAATTGAAACTTCCAGAAATTTATTTGAAAATAAACTAGAGCTTTCAATATCTAGAGCCTACTTCCAAAGTCAAACGCTAATAAAAGTTACCTTTGCACTAGCAAGTTTACAAGAGTATATGGAAAATGAAATAACTCAAAGCATAAATAGAAGAGATTATACCAATAGCTCACAATGCACCATGCTCCAAAGGAAGAATACCCATGAATGGACCCCAAAGTCCTTTTATTGCAATTCTTGAAAAGTGTACAATAGCTAGCAACAATGGATTCACGTAGTGAGAGCCCATGGCTCTATTATATAGAAGTTTGGGAGCCAATCCCAAGGCAAATGGTGACAATCCCAAGACAAATGGGTGACCATCCCAATGCTCCTGCATGAAAATTTGAATTTCCCAAGTGGCAACTTGATTTCTCCCTTAAAGACCCACACAATACTTGATGAGGGAGTCTGAATTAGATGAGAAGACATGTGGGAGAGTGAAGTGGAGTGGTAGGAAACCACTCTCCACTATTGATTTTTGGTAGTATCAGAAGTGTTTTAAGTCTCAGAATTTGTGGAGAGGCTTAGGCATTGGTAATCCAAAGAACCCAGAAACTGTTTGTGAAAATTCCACTTGGAATGTGTTTTATTGTAAAAATTAATCATTTTAATGGGGACCCTAAGTCTAAATTTAGTGAAATTAAATAATTAAAGAGTATTAATAAAACAGAGTGTGAATAATCTAGAAAAAACAAAGATCAAGTCAAGTTATAATTTGAGTCATTGATTAGAGATTTAATCTCAGTCATTGATGTCTCAACGAGAAGACTATAAAAGAAGGCTTGAGGGTCATTTGGAAAAACACATCGAGTAAATCAAGTGATCAAATTCTTCTGACGGAGCAGTGCTCGGACAACGATCAGATCTAAGTGATTCCAACGTAGAGAGGGGCAAAGACAGTTATTGGTCGGAGTATCTTCTCTGAGACCAAGAATACTAAGCAGAGAGGCAGCAAAACCAATAGAGGAAGCAGCGCAGCCTCCAGAGGGTGTGACGCAGCACCTAGAAAGGGTGACGCATTGCCCACGCAGAGGCAGCGTAGTTGTTTTGAGAGATAGTTCGAGATTTGTTGGGAGATCAGTGTTCTGAGCCGGGAGGGCTGGAACTAGACATTCCAAGGAGCAGATTGATTCGAGAGAGGAGGTGGCGCAGTCCACAGAGGTCCCCACACAGGCCTACACAACTACTACACAGAGGGTGCTGAGGTTTCGCTAGTTCAGCTGTCGAATCAACCGAGACTTACAGTGTGAGGTAAACTCACAATATTTTTGTCTGTCGTGATTTCTTTGTACTGGATAGCCAGCAAGGTATCCAGAGATTGTATTCAAAAACTGTTGCTGAATAATATAAACCCTCAAATCTACTGCACTGGTTTTCCCATATTGGGTTTTTCCGGGGACTTTCATCCAAAATAAAGGTGTCCTATGTGTGTATTGTTCTTCGCTCAGTTTCCTTGTTTCAGAATCATATTTAATTAAGTGTAGGTTGCTTCAGTAATTTACTTCAATATTTCATGAAGAAATTTGAAATAACTATGTAATGTAATTTACAAGTGGGTGAAGTAGATTCAACTGGTTGCAGTAGGGTTCCTGAGATTGTTAGATCTAGGAATTTTCACATCCAACTCACTCAAGTGAACTCTAATCCAATCTCAAGTCAACTTATGATATCTCCTTGAATCTCGATTTAACTTCCTCAAATCGTGCATCTTTTCACTGGAATTCGTTGTCTTCTTCACAAAAATTTTGATTTACTTGATTTTTGGCTTATGTGGATTCCACGTCACTTGGTAACTCAACTTTGACATTTAGATGAATTTCCACATCATTTGAGAATGTGTGGATATTTATTTTTCTCCATTTATTTAATTTTTGATCTAATTTATTGCAACATTTTCCACAAAACTTAGGAAAAGTGGGTTTTGAGGGTCCAGAACTTATTTTTTACCACTCAAAGTGTGTTATAGTAGAAATTTGAGGGTGAGAGATGTAATTTGGAGCACAAATACCCCATACAAATTCTCTATACATCACTTATTACATTTTACATTCAGATTTTGTTCAAATTTTTACACTGCGAGAAATTCGAAATTTTTTAAAAATGACTCATAGACCTAATCAAATAGCACGAAATTTTTTGTGATCTAATATGGTAATATACAGTGACCCTAGACACTATGACTCACCCAAGGCCTCGCCTTCAAGCCGTACTTTGGCTTTCGAGTTATGCTTGGAAGAAAAAACTCAATTAATTATTAAGTCCTTGTAAGGAACTAATAATTAACCAAGTGAAAAAAACCTCCTCACTTGATGACAAGATCTCAGGTTTCCTAAGCCTGTTACATGACTCAAACTCATCATACTAGCATCACTTTACATCATTCCCGCATGGCTTGTGGAATCTGAGTGCAATAGAAGAAGATTAGAAGAAAAAGTACAGTTAAAAACCTTGGTGATGCGATGATCTTTGATGGTACAAACAACCTTTGGTACATCCTTGGGCATGGAGTCTTCAAAAATCTTCAAGTGTCACTCCAATGGTCAACAAAACAGACAAAAAGTGTTTTAATCTTCTACCAAAATTACAATGAAATTGTCAACCCAAAAAGGTAGCAGTGAAATCTACCAAGATGAGAGATCAAGAGATAGAACGCATATCTATGGTGGACAAGAAGCTTGTACGTTTTACATTGAAAAGGCCCAAAGGAACAAGAGAAAGGATTGGACTCTTCCTAGTCCAGGTTGAAGTGGGAAAGAAAAAAAATATATATATGCTCTTTTGGTTGTGGTTATCAATGAAATTTCATTTCTGCAACTATAGTTGATGAACTTGGTCTCGAAACATACAAGCATCTACAACCATATTCATTGAGTTCATTGCAAAAGAATTCCTCTACATCATTCATAAGGCAATATAAAGTTAAGCATTCCATAAATATTGATTTTATAGACGAGTTGGAATGCTATCTAGCACCACTCATTGTATGTGTTGTGATGTTTGGAAGCCCCTACCAACTAGATAAACAATAGATTCAAATAATATGTCGAAGATGATTTTGATTAAAAGTCATGAGTTATGTGCTTCAACCTTCTTCATAATTAAGCATTTGTGGGACCCACAAACCTCCAACATAAGAATTCAAAATGGATCAAGTGTGAGGTCTAGCTTTGAAAGGGATATGTAGACAAAGTTGGCTAAGCATGCAAATAGGCCCAAAAAAGTACAAGTTTTTTGGTTTGAAGGCTACCTTATTTCCCCATGGGATTTTACATTTCAAGAGCTTTCGAAGAAGGCCAAGCACAATTAGCCTAAGAATGAAGTTTGTATGAGAAAGTTATGGTTTGAAAGTTGACCTATGCAAACCACCTCAAGACCAAGTCAAAGCAACACCATCCACATAACTGATACATGCCGAGCTTGCTATGTATGGATACCCAACGTAATCTAGAGCAGTTTCGAAATAGTTCAACAAGTACAAAATATAGATACAAAAAAAGAAATGTTTGCCCGGTAGGTGCATTCTTAAGCCCAGTATAGTTGGATGTGTCTTGTCCATGTGTATGTAACACCTGTGTCGGAAAGTGTCCCTTGGTGCAAAGAGGAGGGAGGAAGAAAGGATGGAGATCAAGAGCAGCGCTAGGATTTTGTTTTTCGCTGGCTTTTTTCTAGACATCGTCATCGAACTCGAGCAATGGAATGCAGGAACTAGCATCTGTAGCATGTCAAGGCTTAAGGACATGGAGCACACTTCCATCCACGTTGTTGGAAGTGGCTTGTATAGTAGAAGATTTGCAGCGAATTGAATGCCCTTGCGCCACTATGCAAATACAAATCAAACCGGCATGTGGGAGTTTTGCACCACAAAAATATTTCAAGGTTGGGCTTGGTATAACACTATAATACGGGCTCAAAGTTTTCTTGAGAGACTAAAGGTCCATTTTGATGTCGAAGGTGAAAGGATGTTGAGATTGTGGCCAGAATTAATCCAAGTTTTTTATGGCAGCGACGCTTTTCGTGTGGAAAGGCTCCATCAGGTGCGCCCTACAGGGTTGTTCATTGAAAGTCTTTTCATCCATGTGCAGCAACCCCAAGTCTCCATCGCTCCATGGGTTATGAAGCCCCTCGTGAATTTGGGGTCTATAGATTTGAAGAAGTTTGAATACCTGAGGGATATGCTTCCTCAAGGGAAGTTCCATCATTCTACCCTCTCAAATATGTCCAACAAGAAGGCAGAGAAAGGAAAGGAATCATTTCAAATCTTCCTAAAAAATTTAATGGGAAGACCTCCATATTGTTATCACTGTAATTTATAAGATTGGCAAGAACAAACGACAGAGGACAACATCAAAACGCTTTGGAGTCCAGGACCTAGCCTTCCTAGACTCAGAGAGGGCTCTCTCTGTTTTTATGATTTAGCTTGTTAATTATAAATGTTGATATTAGGCGAGTTACAGTGATGGAGAAAATTGGTTGTTTTGATTGAATTTATTGGTTGGATGAGCAAGTCTACAGAAGCTAATCCATTGGGCCATGGAGTCAAGCGAGGGCTGGTTTTGTTGCATCAAAAGTTCAAAAGCATCACAGGGCAAGCTAATTGTGTGTGTTGGATCTTAAAGCAACAGGGATTATGAGGTGGAAGAAGCAGTGAATTTGCAGTGGTGGTTAAAAAGCAATTAAGAATTTCTCAACCAGACTACATGAAGAAAACATTTAGATTGTAATCACAAACACCACTAAGGTGCTCCAACAGCAAATCTTAGTCTAAATTTTCTATTTTACAATAAGCTTAAAATGATACGCAGTGAGGAAAAACAACGGAAAGATTCAACATAGAAAAGGGAATCACATCACCAGATAGACGCAACTCAAGAATCTTGCAAATGGTTTCTTGTTATTGATGCCCCAGCTTCCAAAGTTACAGCGTTCCAATCGTTCTTACAATGCAAGTTTCAGGCTTCAGCAGGGTCCAATTTTCTAACCCTTGATACTGCTAAGGCATGCAGTATTTATCTTAAGACTACGTCAGTTGCCCTACCTTACTCGGCAACCTTTCATTGATTACAATTTAGCAGAAAATGGACAAGTGTGGCCATGCAAGGCCTGAACAGAAATCTCTGACAAAAACACCGCCTGTAGAATTAATTTTGGGCAACTCTTCATGGATCCAAATGCTTCGATGGCTCTTCGTGAGTCAAACAATAAGCTTGGAGGTCGCTGTGATGGTCACGAATAGGTAACCAATGGTGGCTCTGACATCTGGTCCTACTTTTCAGAAAACTAGCATTTGGTAATTAAATCTGGTGTAGTGCTTGCCACTTTTCATTGATTGATGATGATGATGATGTGTTACTGCCTTTTCCGCTTCTGCTAGTATACCATAACAGTTTTGCATGAACTTCCTTTGCCAGACTCGACCTCCTTTGTTTTCACTCCTTGTCGGGGCTTATTCTACCATAAGTCCTCCTGCCGCGTTTTAGCCTATTTCTTCATAAAACAGTGTACAAACTGCATCCACCCAGACTTGAAAATCTTTAGGCCTTTGCTCTGAGCTCACATCGCATGTGCACCAACATCGCACTTTGCATTTTCTTGTTTTTTAAATTTTCTTTAGCACTTATCTTCTAAGACTTGAAATGTGCGTTATGCTATCGAGTCCCACCTGGCATCGCACATCGCACTTCGGCGAATTTAACATGAACCCTTTCTATTATCTTTTAAAACTTTCCATGTGCGATTGTGTAATATCCCGTTTCGGGGATATTTCTAAAACACGGCAAACTCCAACTAGAGATAGACTGGGATGGCATTTACTGGATATGCCGCCTCTGAAAAGAGGACGAAATTCGGAGGCTACCTGGCCCTTTCCAGACTCTGTTTAAGAGTGTAAGATAAACACACCAAGTGGTATAGAACTAGAATGCCCGAAAATATATAATGATAACAGTGCAGCAGACATATAATAACATAGAAGCAATATACGACAAATCATCCAGAAATATAAAGAGAGAGAATGCTAAGCCATTTTATTAATCTGAGAAATATAATGAAGTACAATAGGTGATCAGAGTGATGGCACCTAATCTTGCTCAAGGCAAGTGAAGAAATACTCTCAGAATATACAGGAAATGGCTTCTCTCTGAATTGTGTCCCAGCTGCTGGAAAACTGTCGTGTAGCTGCTACTGCTGGAATGAATTGAAGACTAGGAGTTGTTCCCTTTGCCGGAATGAGCTGAAAATCTGGAATCCTCCTCTCCTCACCAATCCCGACAAAACCCAGAAACCATATCAAGAATGGCCGACCTCCGAAAAACACCGAGAAACACCCCCTTGGGGAATTACGCTGGCCTCCAAGGCTCTGCGCAGAGGCTAAATGAGAATGACTGAAACACCGCCTCAAACTCCACCAAAATCCTCCCAAAGGAAAACGCTAATCCTCTGCTTAAAATCTCGGCTCAATCTCCTGCAAAAATCTCGATCCGGAACACCTCCAAAATGAACTGTGTCCTCCCTCTCAGTGACTGCGCAGTCTCTATGAATGCCCAGCTCCGCAACAAACCCAAACACCAAAACCTCTCACAAAATACTGAAGAAATAACCTTGCCCGAGCAGGCACTCGAAGTCCCCTGGGGCTAAGGGCGAGATCTCCGACCGGAGACACTCAATGCACTAAACAGTGTTGCAGATAGGCTAAACAGCCAGTGTGCTCAAGAGAAAAAAACGACCAGCTCAATATTATCAAAAACAGAATTAATGAAATGAGAAGGCTCCTCCCTCTTTTATAACATTGGCCTTCCTCCAACCCTAAGGCCCATCTCCTCAACGTAGCCTCCCTCTCTTGCCACGTGCTCATCCTCATCTGCACAGTAGCTTCTAGAGCATACGTGGGCCCCCTCTCTACGTGGTGCTTGGCCCCCCTTGGCTCCCCTTTAAGTCACAATGTTGTGCTACTAGGAGGGTGTTTTATTCAACTTAAGTGAGTTAGACCCTCTTCACTCACTTTTTATTTATTAATAAACTATAGACAGCAAAACTGAACAAAATCGAATATTCCAATTAGCTGTCGCTAACTAGGAATATTACAGATTGCGATCGGATCCCACCTGGCATTGCACATCGCACTTCAGCGATTTTAACGCTTACCTTTGCGACTTATCTTTTAAGATTTGCGATTTGCGATTGCGATCGAGTCCCACCTGGCATCGCACATCGCACTTTGTGTTCCATAGATTTTACGTTGTAATCTCCTTTTCCTCCTTCGATGCGATTTAACACAGAAAAGGCTCCGCATACGGATTTAAAATCCTTTGGATTTTGCCTTTGAAACTACATCGCATCCGAGCCTCTTTATCGCACTTCGCAACTTTTAACGTTTAACAATAACTTATCCTATGTGATTTGTGATGTGTTGTATGCGGGCCAAGTCCACGTCATCGTGCAACGTCACCTTGCCACATCACCTTTCCATGTCACTACCATGTCATTTCCACGTCATCATAAATTAACTATGGTCTGTGGGGTTTGGGCCACATCATCTTGCCACGTCACCACCCGCACTTCGCATTTCACATTTTCTGTGACTTATCACATCGCAACTTAAATGGTTTAACTTGCGATTTCTTAACATATAAATGTAAAACTCACCGATATGTGATATGCGATTTAATCTCCGTCGTTGATCAATGGTCAGATCCAACAGTCCTCACTTCTCCTTTACTGTGGTTTGCCGACTTTGCTTCTTTGGTTGTGCTCGTTCATTTCTTTCTAGTTGTTCGTAGAATATTTGACTCGTTCATGACTTTGCCCCGCATTTACGGCTCGACCAAAACGTGCACGACTTGACCCAACACGTTCACGACTCTACCTTTGTTGTTTTTCTACCTTAACTGCTTCTCTGTTGCCTTATTGTTGCTGCTTCTTTGTGTTCCTTTGCCATCAATGACAATATTTCCAACACATGGTTGTGAGTGTCAATAAGATTCCAGATACTGAGGCAGTATACAACATAAGTAGCAGGTCCAAGTGGTGGGGCACTAATTGGTGAAGCCATTTGATAATTTATCCCACCTTCACTAATGAATTTTAAAATATGCAGGACAAAGTATAAACTTTAAAATTTATCTAGTGCTAACACATATTATGGATCAAAAAATCGAATCTGGTGGTATACTTGAAGTAGAGTATTTAGAATAGTCTTGGCAAACTAGCAATTTCCAAAAGCTTGTTATTCGAAGAGAAACTACTACAGGATTCCTTCCAAGTGTAGGACTATGGCATTGTCTGGAACTCCACCATAATTTTAAATTTGAGGCTATGTGGTGGATCCCAAGGCACTAGAAACCCCACTAGATCAATCTCCTTTATGGATGTAGTGTAGGGAAGACTCAACCAGTGAGATCAGATCAAAAACAACCCAAGACCATATATCGTAGACCAAACCGAATAAGCTCCAAATATGAAAGTTAATCTTCCAGAGGTAAATTCTCTCTTTACTATGCTTCAATCCAAGGTTGTTATATGCATATTCAATGGTCTCTGAATGAGATCTGATACATTACACAAATAGGTTTTCTCCACTTGGACCCCTAACTGTGATATATATATTTATGTTCCAACGGATTTTTCATTGTTCGATTTACACGAAAATATTTGGATTTTTCCCTAAATGAGGGACCATGGTTCTAGGGTAGGATAGGGCTCTTCATTACCCCACGCTTCCCAGATTTTGATGCTACAAATATGGTAGTCTTAACAATGTCGGTTTGGGTGAGACTACCCAGTCTTCTTGTTCCTTTTTGGCACCATAAGGTCCTAGATCATATTGGAAATATGTTGGGAAAATTCAAAAATATGGACCATGAAATAACAAAAAAGGGCATCTTTACTTTTGCTAGAATTTGTGTAGTTATAGACCTAAGCAAAGGCCTACTTAACTGTATCCTATTGAACCATAAAAAAATTTAGTGGACAAAGGTATTAGATTACAAGAATATTGCATTCACATGTCGAATTTGCTTTCAAACAGGACACTTGTAGAACTCATTCCCGTGGGCAAAAAAGAATACCAAAAAAAGAGGCCAGCCCAAAAGCCAAAGGGATGGTAGGTACTTGATCCTCATCTTTCAGAAGAAGAAGAAGAAACCGCGAAGTGTGAAAATTCCAAGTCCTAGATCTGGAATCCTACTGCAACAAATTGAATTACTTCTCCTACTTGTAAATTACATTAACAAGTTATTTTACAGATTACTTCTTAAAACATTGAAGCAATTACTGAAGTAGCCTTCACTTAATTAATTTAGATGTGAAAACAGGAAACTGAGCAAAATAAATAACACACACAGTACACCGTTATTTTTGGACAAATGTCCCCGAAAAAACCCAATGCGGGAAAACCAGTGCAGCAGATCTGAGGGTTTTATTATTAAGCAGTAGTTATATCTAAATACATCTCTGATTGTCACACTGGACAAATCAGTTACAGAGAATATTGACAGAGAAAAATAGTGAGTTTACCTCACTCTGCAAGTCCTAGTTGATCCAGTAGCTAAATGACAAAACCCCAGCACCCTCTGTGTTGCCTCTGCATAGTAGCTGTGTAGGCTTGCATGGGGACCTCTTGTGGACTGCGTCACCCATTCTGTGTGATCTTGCAGCTCTAGGAAATTCGATCCAACCCTCCCAGCTCAGAATCTCGATTTCCGAGTTGAATTCGAATTGAAACTCGAAAATGTTGTGTTGTCTCTGCATGGGGCCTGTGTGGCACTGTGTCACCCCTTCTAGGTGTTGTGTCACCCTCTCTGGGCACTTCGTTGCTTTCTATGTGTCTTTCTATGTCTCTTTGTTGATGATCCTTGGCCCCAGAGAAGATCCTCCTGCCAAAATTGTCTCTGCTCCTCAACTGCGTGAGAATCTCTCGATCAAAGTTTTCCTTTGAGCATTTCTCCTTCAGAAAATTCGATCTCTTGATCTCTTGGTGTATTTTACAAATGACCCTTAAGCCTTCCTTTACAATCTTCTCGTTTAGACTTCAACGGTCGAGATTATATCTTCAATCAATGGCTAAGATTACGTTTAGACTTGATCTGTTTTTTCTAGAAGTTGCACCCACAGTTTAAATTAATACCCATTAATTAGTTTAATTTCCTAAGTTAGACTAAGGGTTCTCGTTAAATAATTAATTTATCAAATAAAATTGTTTCTGGGTGGAATTTCCCAAAACAATTTCTAGGTTATCTGTAATGCATGTGTCTAAGCCTTCCTGCAAATTTGGAGACTTAGAGCACATCCGATGCTACCCAAAAATCAACACGAAGAACCATACAAATGTGGATGCTCAGGCCCAATAAGGACATCAAGCAGAAGGGGATGTTGTGACTCAATTTGTCACCACAACACACATTCAGAAGAGTACCGAATTAGTAGTGACCCAAGCATCAAAGTAGCGGAAACAGGAAACACATAATGAAAAGGACATGGGGCGTATCAAGACAACCCATACTTCTGACGGATCTGATTCAAACAAAAGTTCCCTTGCAAACAGCTAGAAATGAATTGGCAATGGTATTGGTTGATCCCAACCTTAGGGCTTGGTGAAAGGAAAAGAAAATTCGAGGCAAAAAGGAGAAGTTAGGGGATATTTATCATACCTAACTTCAGCTTATATGACCGAATGCTTTCAGCATGTACAAAATGTAATTTTGTACCTTATTTGAAGTTGAATAAAACTATGATTTTTTTCCAAGGGACAAAAAACACCTGTGTTGCAAAGTGAATAATAATATTCATTGTAAAGTTGTTTAAGTGATTGTAATAGTTGGCTAAGGTGTTAATAGTTTATTAAAAAAGGCGTCTAATGAGATGATTAAGTCAAGGTTGATCCCTATGTCATAGCAAACCAAGTCTTCAAACTCCAAACATCACTAAAAAGAGAAGATAGACAGAAAAGGACACCTAATTTGGGAACTGTACAATCCTATTAAAATTTGACAGCTCAGGGATGAATTTCTCCTGAAAGAAATCATATCTTTCAGTTTTGTTTGAACCACCCACAATAAAATTTCATTTCTAACAATTCTAATATGACTTTCCAAAAATAGTAAGTCATGCCTAAATGATCAAGTATGATCTCAACATATGGAATCCACTTTAAAATCAAATCAATCATGATTATACAAGTCAAGAATTAATATTTTATCCTTATTAGTATTATTGTTATTATGATACTATTATTTCTAAAATAGACTAAAGTCATCCACCTTTAATGGATTAATAAAAACAAATTCTCTCATGAAATAAGTAAATTAAATTCAGAACCTCTTACTTGGTAAATTGAACGTCTCTCTTGAAATAAAATAGTAACTCCACACTTAAGAGAATGTAACCCTCTCTCACCAATTCAATGCATGGAAAAGTGTAACTCCTCCTCATTAAATGCACTTGTGACTCTCTCATTCAATTCGATTTGTAACTCTCACCAAATATTCTCTAATATCTAAGTGTAACTCTCTCTCCCCCCTAATTCGAATTGTAACTCCTCAAGATAAGTGTACCTCTCTCCTTATTCTTGGGAAGAGTTACACTTTTCCTCAAGTAACTCCTCCCTCATGGAATTCAATTCTCTTATTATTGGCTGAAGGAATGAATTCAATTTGTAACTCCTCTCCTTTCTAATCTATTTAAGCAAGAACAAGTGAGAGTTGAGAGTAACATGTTCATTGTGAAGAATGAGAGCTAGAGTTGAGTGTGTGCAAGAGAAGTGTGAGAGAGTGAAGAGTAAGAGCAAGGAAAGAGTTGGAGCAAGTGTGTAGGACAAGATCTAATCAAAAGGAGATATTCAAGCAAAGAGTAAGGGCACTTCAGCTGCAAGTTGATCAAACATTGGTGACTTTATTCATTCCCATTCTCTCTCTCTCTTTGTAATACGAGAAAAAATTGAAAAAATATAATAGAAGAAAATCATTTGGGTTTTCCCCTTGTGCGTTTTGCCCTAGTCACTGGACCTAACTCTCAGTATCTCATATTTGTGTTTGGCTAACTTCATATGATCCTTAAATTTATGTTCTATTTACAATTGTTGATCTGAAAAGTTGTGAAGAAGAAATCTACATTCTAAGTATTTGTAACAACATAGTACATTCATTTTTTTGCAAAGTACATTCAGTTTTCTGCAAAGTACATTCAGTTCCATTCCGTTTTCTGCAAAGTACATTCAATTTTCTGCAAGTACATTCAGTTTTATGCATAGAACTGTTAATTTTGGACAACTAGGTCCAAACTCCATGTTGTGATGCTCATATGAAGATGCCAATATTTTTATTGGATTCCTCTTTTGGAGAGGTGCAAGATCGATCTAAAGATCATCTTGATCCGATAAGCAGAACATTTATTTTGAATTTATTCAAAATATGTGCAAGTCGACCTGAAATGAAATGTAGGCTTGAAGCCCCAACAGTTGTGTCACACACCCTCACTGATGGATATAAATAGGTCAATGTTGGAAGTCATTTTCACTCATCCATCACATCAAATTCTCTCTCCTCATCTGATTGGTTCGATCACCTTGGAGGCTCTTCTTCATCCACACATGGGAAAATTGCAGCAAGAAGATTTCTGTTTCTGACCTAGGGTTTTTCAGTGCAGATTTGACCAGCGTTGACTTTTGTCAACCCTTGGTCAAACTGACCTGAAACTTGGTCAAAATTCCGATTTCCTTAGTCCGCATTTTTTGGCATTGAAATCGAGGTTGACTGTTGACTTTGGCCGGGCTGTGTTGACTTTTTGTTGCTGCTGTTTTGCGTTGACCATTGACTGGGAAAGCATTGACTTTCATTGACTTTGAGTTGACTGATCTGGCTGTCCGTGAGGGTTGTGTGACACTTCTGGTTGGCTGACCATATTGAGACTTTGTTAGTTGAAGCATCCTGCTGACTGCCGTAACGCACCGACACATATTTTTGGCTTGTCTTCTGTCAATCTACTGATATGTTCTATCTGCATTTTACTTTCTTGTTTATGTGATTTTTGACTGATATTGGGGATAAAAAGTAAAGATGCATCAAGCATAGAACATCTACAAAAATTTACAAGAACTTTCAAGTTTCTACCAAAAAAAATTAAATTTCTGCATAGAACTTTCAGATTTTAACAAATTCAAGCATTTTCTCAAGACAAAAGGAATTCTTTCTTGATGATGTATGTTCAACAATCCCAGAAAAAGGTTAAAATAACAGTGATGTAAATGGTCAGGAAGCCTCGATAATGTATCTCTCTAGATCATTTAGATAACACAATAGTCTGTGTGTGAAAATTGTACTGCAAACAGTTGTGTTATATTGAAATTTGACAGAAATAAAACAGAGAAGCTTTGGTAATGTGTTCATCTAACTGTTTAGAGCACACAATAATCTCTGTGTGAAGACTGTGATGCAGACAACTGTAATATATTACGAATAATAAAACAGAGCATTTGACTGCTAGGATTTTTCCTCAATCGAGGCTTTTTCCAGGGTGGATTGTGCATGCTATAATGTACAGTTTGCTATTATTAACATTTTCAAGTGTGTATTACTTTAAAAGGCTATTTAGTATTTTCATATCTCATGTTGTTAATGGAAAAAGCTAGTTCTTTTTATGAGGGCATATACACTGGAAGTAACAACATAAGAATTTTTCCACAACATCTGTTAGATGAACTGTCTATAGGCATAAATTCCGCAGTCTACAGATCAGTGGATAGTACCGTTTGAAAGCAGCTTTGGGATGATAAAGGCAATCTCCCCCAGGATCAGTTTGCTTAACTAACTCCATGTAGCTTCCATGCAACATCATGTGTACAATAGAGCAGAGTCCATAAGTGTCCACCTGAAAGAAGCATAACGCATTCATAGAAAAAAGAGCATTAATGAAAACCTTACAATAGCTGTTTGAGCTGGCTTGACTAGCAAAGTGCAGGTTCCTTACTTGGAATGTCCAAGGTCTGTTTTCCAGCATTTCAATGCATTGGAATCCTGAGGTCCTATTATCTGCCTTGAATTCTGTGCCACTTGGGAAGAGAGTCATATCTATACCTCTTCCCCAGTCAATCAAACAAAGACCCTGTTAAAATAAAATTTACAGAACATCAGTTGCAAAGGCTTTCCGCAGAGGACATTATCTAGCAGCTACTAAAGCACTGAAAGTAAACAAGCAAACAGAGGACATTATTTAGCAGCTGCTAAAGCACTGAAAGTAAACAAGCAAGCACCTGATTCTTCCATTGCCCTGTCCGTCTTGGACTCCATTCCTCAGATATGTCATTACTATCAGAGAAGAAAGAAGTTTGTAAGAATCCATGCAAAAACCAAAATTTTATTAAGCCAAACAATGCAGAAGCCTCCAGTGGATTATTTAGGACGTGGAATAATTTATCAATGTCTGAAAATCACTCTAAATCAAAATAAATAAAAAATAAAAATAAAAAAACTTCCATAACGAGATATAATATTGTTACTTATATAAGTTATTTATATAAATCATATACAAAATAAGGTTTACATATTGCATGTACAGGAAAACTAAAAAGTTTAACAAACATAGACATAATTGTTTCAAAACCAAGACAAACTTCATCCAACTTACCTAACATAGCGAATGAGTAAGTTGTCTGCCTTAACGTCGCCATGAATAAGGCCTACAGAGTGCAATGTTTCCAACATACGTAGCATTTCTATAGTGTAATAAATGCATAATACCTCATCCATGCACTGACCGATTACCAAATACGAATTAATAACATCCTGAATGGCAAGGAAATCAGATTATCAGATAAGAAACATGGCATCCAGTATAAAACAATCTAATATAAAATATATTGAAATTAAAAAGGACGATAGAATTTGCACAAGCATATGCATTATTCAGACTTGATTTATTTGTGAATTTAGAACATTACCTGGAGAGTCCCATGCTCTAAATAGTCGCACACCAGAATGCTACAATCAGAATATAAATGTACTTTCCATGCTGATCCAAAACTTGACCGCTGAAACAAGAAAATTGTAATGTCAAACTGTAGCAGCTATAATACAATTTCTAAAAACGGAAATTCTTTAACAAATCATAAATTTGTGATTTTCTTTATGAATTCCTCATATTCCATACAAAAACATCAAGTGAAGAAAATTATGCATACTTCGTCTGTAAGGATGCGTTCATCGAGCTGGCGATACAAATAAAATTCCCAAGGGCAAGCAGGTCTTTGAATCTACAGAACAAAATGCTCAGTAATTATTGACGAAAAGAAGAAACATGTAGATGAGAATAAGCATGAAACTTAGTAAAATAACACTGAAAAGGAATTCTACGTAAATATAAAAGAATACCTTTAAAGCAACTGTGTCATCAGTGCATCCATCAATATGAGCCTTATAAACTTGAGCAAAGGCACCTTCACCTGAGCATCCTTTTATATGGTACGTAGTGCCACCTTCAGGAACAATGCAGAGATAACAATACAGATCAACATCAAGGATTTGATTGCAAAGCAACAGTATTACTTCATCTCCTAGAAGCACTTAAAGATTTACACAGCTTTTGTTCTCATAGCTTACTTCTCTTTGTAGTAATAAATTAAGTTTGCTTCTCGTCTTCTTTTGAAATCCACCAATTATCTTTCACATATCTCTTCATTAATAGATGTATTCTAATAAAAAGGTCGTCTATGGCATCTGCCAGGCATGTATGCTCAGGGTTAAGCATTATGGTTCAAGAGGCAAGAATCTCTGGGAATTTAAACAAACTAACCACAAACGTGGATGACGGAGCTGGTGTTGGGGGTAATTGTTGGTCCCACAAGGAACCAAATTATACAAAGAAGTGCATTCTACAGCCCAAGCAGGGGGATCCATCGACACTTTGTTTGTGTGTGGGGAATGCCCAGACAATGTATCGCTTCGAAATGTTAATTCTATTGTTAGCGTATCTTGAGGTTAACATGTGAGCAAACTGACACATATATGCAGTTAATAATAAACATTATATGGTAGCGCATCCATCTTGATTCTTAACCCTGGAACTATTACATGCCAGAGCATAACATGTGAGCAAACTGACACATATATGCAGTTAATAATAAACATTATATGGTAGCGCATCCATCTTGATTCTTAACCCTGGAACTATTACATGCCAGAGCATATCAAATTAAGAAAGCTAGAAATTGCAATCCATTTTTGACCACAGAAAAGCGAAAAGAAAAGGCAGAGGGAGGGGGGTATTTAACCACACCCTTATCGTGAAAACAATGAGATTTCTACCTTGAGGAAAATATAACTCTTGAGTCTCAACACAAAACAGATACCCTGTTAAAAATCAATCTGTGCTAGCATAAAAACAGAAACAGCAAATTGCAATTTTAAAATTTTTAGAGGAGAGCTTGAACAGAGAAGACCAATACAATTACAAGAAAAATAAATAAATACAAATATTAAAGGTCAGCCAGCGAAGTAATATGACAGCATGGACCCATCTCTCCTTTAGTCTTCGACACTATACATCTCATTTATGAGGGGAGACCTGCCCTATTAATAGCAGTTGCCCTGAAATAATTGCAACAAATGCAGCTGCTACCCTTATTGACTGATTTGGCCAACTTTGAACTATGTGCATGCTGACCAGGATAAATACATAATGCAGCCATCATAATTGCAATAATAAGTTCATTCTTCTTTTGTTTAAATAATGTGCACCCTGTTACCGATCAAGTCCGCACCAAATGTGCCAAAGTTCCAAGTCACTAGATATGAACCTAAAGGCAACTTGGAGGGCACACCCAATGTCACCTCAATGACCCACTCCCACACTTGAGTAGGGATTATCAGTAACAACGGGGGGCTTCCATAAATAATTAAGTCTTCGACATAATTAAGTCTTCGACAAGAGTAAGATGTTAAATGGATTTGACAACTGTAAATCTGGTCTGTTCTAAAGGTATGGTTATATTTTCCAGATTATAAGGTGACATCATAGAATTTATGGATGCAAGAATGAGGAGTTTAAAAGGTTTTATGAAAAGATGGAATTTAAATGTAAAGTCAAGGCACCTTTAAAACATGCAAAGGGGCAGAAAACCTCTGTAGTTATTACTCCAATCAAATTTACTCTTGCCAAAAATAGGTCTTAAAATACAGAATTGTAAGAGGCTAAAGAAGGTATCTTTAAACCTCATGTAAAAGAGCCATTATATTAATTTTGGACAACTAGGTCCAAACTCCATGTTGTGATGCTCAGATGAACATGCCAATATTTTTATTGGATTCCTCGTTCGGGGAGGTGCCAGATCAATCTAAAGATCATCTTGATCCGATGAGCAGAACATTTATTTTGAATTTATTCAAAATATGTTTAGGTCGGCCTGAAATGAAATGTAGGCTTTAAGCCCCAGCAGCTGTGTCACACACCCTCATTGATGGATATAAATAGGTCAACGTTGGAGGTCATTTTCACTCATCCATCCTCACACAATCTTCTCTCATCATCTGATTGGTTCGATCACCTTGGAGGCTCTTCTTCATCCACACGTGGGAAACGCAGCAAGAAGATTTTTGTTTTCTGACCTAGGGTTTTTCAGCGCAGAGTTGACCAACGCACAGTCAAACTGACCCCAACTTTGGTCAAAATTTAGATTTCTGCAATCCGCATTTTCTGGCACAAAAATCAAGCTTCGTCATTGACTTTAGACTGGCCTGCATTGAATTTTTGTTGTTTCTATTTGCATTGACCATTCACTGTCACAGTGTTGACCGTTGACTTTGGGTTGACTGATCTGGTTGTCCGAGATGGTTGTGTGACACTTCTGGTTGGCTGACCATATTGAGACTTTGCTGGTTCAAGCATCTTGCTGATCGCCGTAATGCACCAACACATATATATTTTTGGCTTGTCTTCTGTCGATCTACTGATATGTTCTATCTCCATTTTACTATCTTGTTTATGTGATTGCTAACTGATATTGGGGATAAAAATTAAAATTGCATCAAGCATAGAACATCTACAAAAATTTACATGGCATCAAAGCTGAGGTGAAGACAAAGCCCAAGTTTGTAGCAATCACTGAAGAAGAGCGTGGGTACCTAAAACTACAATGGCTTTAAAGCTGATGACAAATTGACTGGGAAGGAAGACTTGCATGCCTGGAAGATGACATTGGATCTTATGTTGGAAGACCAAGATGTCATGGACTATGTGTAGGGTAAAATCCAAGAGCCTCCATCCACTGCACCTGCTGCCACCAAGTCAAAATATAAGAAGGGGGAAATCAAAGCAAAGCTGATGATCAGGGACTCAATTCATAAGAGTCTGGTTGCCTACATCTCTGAGTTGGGTACATCCAAGGAGATGTATGATAACTTGGTAACTAAGAAACTGGATTCGTCCCCCAGGGGCTCTGAATCCCGAATCCAGCGAATCCGATACGATTCGCCCGGATTCGTACCCGATTCACGAGATACTGACGTATCTGTACAGGGTACGGCGAATCCCGACCGTACCCTATACGGATACAGTCGTGTCCCGTACGATCGGATACGCTATCCAAAAAAGTGCGATTTTTGTTTTATAAAACCCCGAATTTGCTCATTCTTTCTCACTGTTTTCTACTTGTGAAGTGAGCAAGGAGCAAGGGTGAGCAAGGAGAAAGGGTTAGAAAGGAGAAATGGAGTTCTTTCGAAGAGATTCAAGCATCTGGTAAGTGCACTGTCCCTCTATATTTTTCATTTAGTATGCTGTTAGTGTTTGCATGTGCATATGTTTTATACATTTGGTTATTTTTGTTTATTTTCTACAGTATTCATGGCTCAATCAAAGGCAGAAAGACAGGAGCAAAGAAAGGGGAAGAATGTCCCCATTGGAGATGCCCCTCTTGTCTCTATTTCATCAAGGTCTGCAAGTATTCCATGTATTAGAAGTGGGGCTGCAACAGCAGCTTCAAATGTGCAGGGAAAACAAATTGTTGACCCCAAATACCCATTGTGGAAATATGTGACAAGAGAGGGAGGGGCAGGAAAAAAGGGAGGAGGACGAAATTGTTCATGGAAATGCAATTTTTGCAACGGCCATTTCACTTGCACATATTTCCGTGTGAAAGCTCATTTGTTGGGTATTTCCAATGGACAAGATTTTTCAAAAAGAGAAGAGGGAAGAGCTTGATCTCACCATTGCATTTTTTTTTCTATGAGAACTTCATATCCTTTAATGTTGCACGGTCACCTCTATTTATTGAGATGTGTCGAGCTCTTAGTCATGGGGCTCCATCAGGGTATGTGCCTACTGGGTCATAGAAGCTCAGAACCACATTGTTGACAAAGGCAAAGAAAGAGGTGGACAAAATGCTTGAGCCTATTAAATCAGCATGCCCAACATCTGCGGTTAGCATTGTTTCTGATGGATGGACAGATCCAGCACGCCACCCACTCATCAACTTCATGGTTTCATCCTTGAATGGTCCAGTTTTCTTGAAATCAGTGGATGCACTTGCACGGTACAAGGATGCACAATATATGAGTGAGTTATTTATTAAAAATATTGAAGATGTAGGTGTCGATTCTTGTGTGCAAATCATTACAGATAATGCACCTATTTGCAAGGTTGTTGGCATGATTGTGGAAACAAAATATCCACAAAAATTTTGGACACCTTGCATTGTCCATTCATTGAACTTGGCACTGAAATCTATTGCTTCTGATGTGCTTTGGATTGGAGCCATTATTGAGGATGCACGGCATATCTACAACTTTGTACAAAACCATACAAATGCCCTCACTATCTACAAGGAGTACAACAATCTATCATTGTTGAAGATTGCAAATACACGGTTTGCCTCTTCATTCATCATGTTGAAGAGGTTGAGGGAGGTCAAGACCGTTCTTGGGGCCATGGTTATTTCAGAGTTTTGGTCTTTTTGAAGAAAGACGGATCAAGCAGCCTCAAAGAAAGTGAAGGACACAGTGTTGGACAATCTATGGTGGGAGAAGGTAGATCTAATTATTCAGATCATGGAGCCTATCATTTCCTTGCTCCGATTTGCAAATACAGACCAACCCATCCTAGGAGAGGTTTATGAGGGATGGGATTCCATGATTGAGTCTGTGAGGACCATTGTTTTACAGAGTCAGTGCCCGAAGTATGAGACATCACCAAAGGCCTTCTTCACCGGCATACAGGATATTCTTGTCAGTAGATGGGACAAGAATTGCACACCTTTACATTGTTTGGCTCACTCCTTGAACCCAAAATACTACAGCCATGAGTGGCTGAATGGTGGACCTTCCCGCAGATTCCCTCCTCACATGGATGGTGAAATCTCACAGGGGAGGAAAGATGCATTGAAGAGGATTTTTCAGGAGAGGGCATCCCTTGATGAGGTGGAGGATGCCATTGCAGAGTTTTCCACTGGCAGTAGGTGATTTGCAAGCTATGATGTGATTCGAGACAAGGGGGCTAAGAAGCCCTATTCTTGGTGGGCAACTCATGGGACAACAAGCACTCCTCTACAGCAGTTAGCCATGAGGCTCCTCTCTCAGGTGACTTCATCCTCTTGTTGCGAGAGGAATTGGAGCACATATGGGGATTTGTATAGTGTGAAGAAGAGCAGGCTTGAGCAGTCTAGGGCAGAGACAATGGTGTATGTGCACACCAACCTTCGTCTCATCTACAGGCAGAGGGAGGATTGGTTGAAGTGAAAGACAAAGATGTGGGATGTCTTTCCTGATAATATGGGTCTGGACAGCAGTGTTGAGTTGGCATTGGCCAACTTGGATCTCAATGCGTTGGTGCTAGAGCCTGTCACATTTGATGATAGAGTAAAGGTGTCATCCTCCACACCAGCAGATGCAGAGATGACAAAGAAGGAAGATGCATCAGAGCTAGAGGAGAGCAGTGGTGAGCATGATGATCGAGATGAGGACAGTGATGTTGATTATGATGATGAGGATTGATGACTCATTGACTCTGACTCATTGAGGCTTCAGGCTTGTAGTCTTGTAGACTGTAGTTTTTTTGTATATTCTATTTCTATTTGCCATTGGCAGTGTACTTATGTAACACATTTTGATTCTGATGACTTAATGAGAAAACTACAGTATCTTACTATCTTGTCTTTCTGAGTAAATTTGACAATTGTATGATGTATCAATGCATCAAATTTCAATGTATCATGTATGAGTATCTAAGATCTTAAATCTATGTTTGAATCAATGAATTTGTATGAATTTGTGTAAAAAATATCTAATTTTTAATATATATATATATATATATATATATATTTAAAATATATATATTTTTTAATAAAATAATATATAATGTATCGTATCCCAGAAGTGTCCTGTTCCGAGGGTCACTGAATCCCGAATCCGATTCTCGAACCCCCGTATTCCCGTATCCCTGTATCAGGTAACTTAGGTTGGTAACCATGTTCAAGGCCAACAATGCAAATCAAGTCCTATTCTTTAAGAATCATATGTAGAATCTGAAGAAAGGCAGGGATGAGTCTGTCCAATCATATTTTCTGAAGTTGACCAAAATCAGGAATAATCTTCTAGCTATTGGAGAGACAATAGCTGATTGAGAGATGGTCCTCACCGCACTTCGAGGTCTCTCATCCGAATGGCATGTATTCAACACTACCATTCTCAATAACAATGTGATACCTGATTTTAACGCAGTACTATCGAGATGCGTACAAGAAGAGACAAGGATGAAGGAATATGAAAATGAAGGAAATGTTGCCGTCACTGCTCGTGCTAAGAAGAAGAATTTTGGTGGTTCGAGGAACAAAGGAAGAGCAGGGGCCCAGGGAAAGAAAGGCAAATGTTACACATGTCACAAGACCGGCCACTATGCTAGAGAATACCCTTTCAAGAAATATTCTCCTGATGATGATGACAACAACAACAACTGGAGGAATGGCAATCAAAGGAGCAACATGTTCAAAGGAAAGAGGAAGGCTCTCTCTGGTGGAAATGGGCAACCTTACAAAAGGTCGAGAAATTCCAGGTATGAGGAATCTAATGTTGTTGATCATAAAAGAAATGAATTCATTCTTGTATCTGCCCTCTCTGCTGCATCTCCACTCGACACTATGGATGTCTAGTTGATAGATAGTGGTGCCTCAAGGAACATCACCGGGTTCAAGGAAGCACTTTCTGATTTGGTTAAGAAGGATGTTAATCTGAAAATTATCCTTGGAGATAATGCCACATATCTCATGAAAGGGATAGGGACTGTGACCCTCCACTTGTCTCAAGGTCAAGTCTTCCGCTTGCAAGATGTACTATATGTACCTGATTTGAAGAAGAACCTTGTGTCTATTTCGGCCATGGAAGACAAAGGTTTCAATGTGGCATTCGTTGATGGGAAGGTGTGTATCTGGAAGAAGAGTTTCAAGGAAGCTATCATGATTGGGCTTAGAGTTGATACACTCTACCAGGTTGGAGGAAGTCCACTGGGAGCGATGACATGTGATACTATCCGACAGACTAAACTATGGCACTGGAGGTTTGGACACCTTCACTACAAAGCCCTTCTCAAAGCAAGGAAGGTGGTGACGGGGATGCCCGAGTTCACAAATGATCATGAAGGTGTATATCAGGGTTGTGCCGAAGGAAAGCATAAAAGAGGACCTTTCCTCTCAAGTGTCACAAAGACATCCGATGTCTTGCAATTAATACATTCTGATTTGTCTAGTATGCTACCCGTGACATCCTTGGGAGGATGTTATTATTATATGACGTTCATAGATGACTTCTCTCGCAAAACTTGGATATACTTCTTAAAGAAGGATGAGGCTTTCATGTGGTTCCGTACCATCAAAGCTTTGGTGGAAAATTCAACAAGGAAGACGATCAAGACATTGAGGACCGATAATGGCACTGAATATGAGACGAACGAGTTCAAGAACTTTTGCAGAGAAGCTGGCATCAAGAGGGAGACCATAACTGTCTATACTCTTGAGCAGAATGGCATTGCTGAAAGAAAGAACAGGACCATTGTGGAAGCTTCCCGTGCCATGCTATGTGACCAAGGTCTACCAAAGTTTCTGTGGGGAGAAGATGCAAACACTGTTGTGTACATACAAAACCGATGCCTGCATTCCGCTCTGGACTCCAAAACTCCCAAAGAGGTTTTCTCTGGTAAGAAACCTGACGTCTCACATTTTAGAGTTTTTGGATGTCCTGTTTATTTTCATGTACCGAAGGAGAAGAGGAGCAAGTTGGATGTTTCTGGAAAGAAGGGAATGTTTGTGGGCTACAGCGAAACTTCGAAGGCCTAGAGAGTCTATGTGCCTGGTCAAAGGGAAGTGGAGATATGCCACGATGTTACCTTTGACGAAGATGCTTCCTTACGGAAAGTAATCAATCTTCCGAGATCTCAGGAAGATCATGAAGCAAGGCCTGCAAATCAAGAAGAACCGAAGGATGAGACGATGCCAGATGTTGAAGGACCGATGGACCCTATTGATCCACCTCCTTCAATGAAAAGAAAACCATCATGGCTCAGGGACACTCTCGAGGATGTCGAGGGACATATGGCCCCAAGGGGGACATTCCGTGAAAGCAAGCAGCTGAATAGATACCAAGGGTATCGAGTAGCCATGAGTACAATCGTACAATCTGAGCCTGGATCTTTTGAGGAAGCCGTAAAGCATTAAGTCTGGAAGGATGCTATGCACGAATAATATGAGTCCATTATGAAAAATGATGTCTGGGATGTGGTTCCAAGACCGGAGGACAAAGCAGTTGTCACCTCGAAATGGCTCTATGAGATCAAGCATGGATCTGATGGTAGTGTTGAAAAGCTCAAGGAAAGATTTGGTGCCCGTGGCTTCTCTCAAAAGGAAGGCGTAGACTATGATAATATATTTGCACCTGTGGCCCGATTTACCACCATCTGATCTATCATAGCCCTTGCTGGTACGCAAGGATGGAATCTTCATCAGATGGATGTGAAGACTGCATTTTTGCATGGTGCGATAAAGGAAGAGGTGTATGTGGAGCAACATCTGGGGTTCGAAGTCTAGGATCAAGACACCCATGTTTGCAAGTTGAAGAAAGCCCTCTATGCGTTGAAGCAAGCACCCAGAGCTTGGTACGAGAGGATAGATAGCTACCTGATGAAGTTGGGCTTCACTCGTATTAATGTTGATTCGAACCTTTACTTCAAGGTTGATAGAGAAATGCCTCTCATATGTGGACAACCTCTTCCTGACAGGTGTTGACCCTCTCATTCATCAGTGCAAGAGGGAGCTCGCTGCTGGGTTCAAGATGAAGGGCCTAGGATTGATGCACTACTTCCTAGGCCTGCAAGTCTGGCAGAGACCTGGCGATATTTTCCTTTCTCAAGAAAAAATATATTGTGAAGCTTTTGGAAAGATTTGGAATGGTGGACTGTAAGTCTGTGTCGACACCGATGGAGCTCAACTTTAAGAAGTTGAGTGGCAGCACTGTTGGGCATTTGCTAGCAAATCCTACTGAGTATCGTCAATTCATAGGGGCCCTAATGTTCTTAGTGAACACTCGTCCGGACGTATGTTTTGCAGTGAACACTTTGAGTCAACATATGGTTGAACTTCATCACATTCATTGGGTTGGTGCCAAGAGTCTGTTGAGATATCTTTGGGGCACGATAAACCATGGGCTGAGATACACTGCTGGGAGCGTGACACTCCATGGATATACTGATGCCGATTGGGCTAGCAATGTGGTGGATCATAAGAGCACATCGAGATGTTGCTTCACACATGGATCTGCTTTGATGTCATGGATAAGCAAGAAGCAGAAGTTGATGGCTTTGAGCACCGTGGAGGTCGAATACATTGCAGCGAGTATGGCCTGTTGTGAAGCAGTTGGTTGCGAAAGCTCTTGAGTGAATTGTTCGGTCATGTGCTAGATACCACCGTGATACTCTGTGATAACTAGAGTGGGATTCGGTTGTCTGAGAATCTCGTGTTCCATGATCGATCCAAGCATATTAATATCAAGTACCACTTTATCTGGGATATGGTACAGCGAGGCGCCGTAAGGCTCAATCACATAGGAATTGATGAGCAAGTCGCAGATATTCTCACAAAGCCCTTGGGGAAGGTCAAGTTCCTAACCTTCTGTGAGAATCTTGGTATCGCGGAACAACCCTATGCTAAGTGTCTTGTTCGACGATGAGCTCTTGGAGCTCTGGGGGGTTTTGGGGATAGCTTCTCGGAACTATAAGCACACACGGGGCTAGGCTTGTTGAACCTTGTGGTGCTTTTGCCCCACCATTATGATGATTGAGTTGGTCCACCTCTCATGATCTGTGCCCCGTATGCATCATACCCATTGAGTCCCAGACTCATGGGAAGTACCTCTCATTTGGCCAGTGAGGTGGGAAAATCTAGAGACCAGTAGCAAATACTGATGGACGCATCAGAGATTGTCGTACACTCTATGTCTAGGATGGCATGTGTCCAACCACTTGATCTGGGATCAAGTTTACTGAGGTTTCGGACCTCCAACTAACTTCGGGTCAAGTAAACCAACTTCGGGTTGGTATGAGACTCTTTTTGAGTCCTATAGAAGTTTTGGACCTCTGGGCTGAATCTGTTAGCTGAGAATGATGTCTTTGTGACTGACCCACTTTTGTTCTGAAATAAAGAAGCCAACAAAGCAAGTTACGGCAGGATGACGCACGATGTTTGGATGGCACAGGTGGATGGAATTCTCCCTACTTGAGAGGGAGTGTTAATTTTGGACAACTAGGTCCAAACTCCATGTTGTGATGCTTAGATGAACATGCCAATATTTTTATTGGATTCCTCTTTTGCAGAGGTGCAAGATCAATCTAAAGATCATCTTGATCCGATGAGGAGAACATTTATTTTGAATTTATTCAAAATATGTGTAGGTCGGCCTGAAATGAAATGTAGGCTTGAAACCCCAGTAGTTGTGTCACACACCCTCACTGATGGATATAAATAGGTCAACGTTGGAGGTCATTTTCACTCATCCATCCTCACACATTCTCTCTCATCATCTAATTGGTTCGATCACCTTGGAGGCCCTTCTTCATCCACACGTGGGAAACACAACAAGAAGATTTTTTCTTTCTGACCTAGGGTTTTTCAGCACAGAGTTGACCAGCGTTGACTTTGGTCAAAATTCCGATTTCTACAGTCCAATGTTGCACAACTCGTACTCGTATAAGACTCGTCCGACCATTGACTCGTCAACTCGTATAAGACTCGGGAACAACCCGTATAAAACTCGTATAAGACTCGGGAACAACCCGTATAAAACTCGTATAAGACTCGTCAAAATGCAAAAAAGAATTAAAATATGGTAAATTTTAAGCAGAAAAAAGAAACTAATGATAATTCCAATCCTTATAAGTTATAAAAACCACAATATATGAAATAATTCATAACATCATCTCATATCTATAAAATTGCAACATAGCATATTCGATTTTTGTAAGAAAAACATTTAGATACTGAATAAGAAAAGGAATCATGATTCCGTAATTAAAATAGAAAATGTTAGCAAGTTCAAAATTCAAATACATATGTCATAAATGATAAAGGATTGTCTCATAACAATCTTGAGTCTCATCACTCATGGACGACCACGCCTATAATAAGCCCTCGTGGAGCTCATGGTAGCATCGGAAGGCTGAAGCAACTGTGAGGCAGCTGTATTGGGAGTCTCCATTTGACATGGAAAACTAGAGAGATCCTCAGTCTCTTCATCAAGCCAACTCAAATCAGGGGGCTCTTCCTCCACAACCCAATCGAACTCTAAATCAATAGTATCCAATAAAATTGGATCTGTATCCTTTGGTTGCACTTGTTTTGTGAGCATTCGAAGGTTGTAGTAGATGAAAACCAACTTCTCCAACCTTTCATGCTCCAACTTGTTTCTCTTTTTGTTGTGGATGTGCTCAAACACTGACCAATTGTGCTCACAAGAAGAAGCACTACAGAGTTGACTCAGAACTCTGATGGCGAATTCTTGTAATTCCGGTGCCTCAGAGCCACAAACTATCCACCAATGAGCTATAAAAAAATAACAACAAAGATTATCAGTTTGCAATGCCAAACATATAAAAGAGAACTACCAAAATTACAAGCTAAGTTCTAACAGTTTGCACTTACAAGGCATTTTCTTGTCCTTGAGACGTTGGCTTAAGCTGAATCCAAACATGCAAGATGCTTCCTTGTACATATCTCGTTGTAGGTTGATTTTGTCTTGAATATCTACATCTGGGAACATCTTCTCAATGCATATCATGACACCTCTCATCACCTCGAGATCTCTTTGAATGTTAGACCCCTCATTATAGAATAAGCTCAGATTGAGATATGCTCCTGCTGCATGCAATGGTGAATGTAGTTGTTTGTCCCACCTGGAATCAATAATTTGCCATATAGGGAGATATTTAGATTCATCTCCCTTATAGAAAGTCTTGATGGCCTCTTTGGCCCTATCCATGCCCTCATAAATATATCCCATTGGAGGTTTCTCTCCATCGATCAATCTCAAGACTTTCACAAGGGGCTCAGTGAAGCTGACAATCTCAATGACTTTGTCCCACAAACTATCACCAAAGACAGATGCTTTCACAGACAATGCTTCTGGTTTTGTGCTATCTTTCCAAAATACCCATTGTTGACTACAAAACATTCTTCGCAAAGCTTGGTACTCATACAAAAGGCTTTGGAGGGAAAGAAAGTTTGTAGCAAACCGTGTGACAACTAGGCGACTAAGCTCACCTTGTTTGAATTCCCTCATAAGGTTCAACAGCCAAACATGATTATAAATATACTTGGTAATTTGCTTGCATTCTTGCACAACATCCTGCACCCACTCCAACTTCCCAATATCCTCTAGTATCAAGTCTATGCAATGGGCAGCACATGGAGTCCAAAAAATCGTGGGATATTTGGCACAAAGCAACCTTCCAGCTACTACATAATTTGTTGCATTGTCCGTGATTACTTGGACAACATTTGCAACCCCAACTTCCTCCACCACATCAGCCAACAATGTAAAAATCAAATGTGCATCTTTTACATTTGCAAATGCATCAATGGATTTTAGGAACATGGTTCCTTTAGGGCAAGCTACAACAAAATTTATTATTGTTCTACCCCTCTGATCTGTCCACCCATCAGACATAATTGTACAACCTGTAATTTTCCATGAGCTTTTAATGCTCTCCAATTGTTCCTTAACACACTCCAACTCCTCATCTAGCTCTTTCCCCCTAAGTGCATTATAAGATCGGGCTTTGTATCCAGGGCCAGCACTTGCAATGGCATCCACCATGGGCTGATAAAAATATGACTTTGCATAGTTGAATGAAAGACTGTTATGGTACCAAAACCTCCTCACTGCCATATCTGCCTCCTTCCTCTTCTTTTCATTAAAACTATCGAAGGTTGGTTGAGATCCTGGAGTTGTACGAGGAGTGAAGAAAGAAGAGGTTATACTCCTGTTTGCTACAACACTTGAAGAGGAGTTACCAATACCCAAGCTTTCAATTTGTGTTTCACTCTGAGATGAAGATCTACCTATCCCAACAATCTCATCCTTCCATCTTGCCCTCTTAGAAGTTTCTTCTTTAATGGCTTCCAAAGCAGCTGCCATTTCAGTAGTGACTTCATCAGGGCAATTTTGACAACATCCCACACCATTCCCAGGAATTCTAGCTAGGTGGTATTTTAGCCTGTTTATTCCTGCATGCATTGTGGCATTACAATAATTGCACTTCACATGGTGGTCATTACCGGCAATGATTCGTTGACCATGTGCCCATGTCGGATCACGAGACTTTCTATACCCCTTTGGTGGCATGGTGACGAAATCTGGAAGAAAAAAATTAAATTTTTAAAATCTAATTCATATTTTTTATTTTTTTTTTGGTTTTTTGGTTATTAATTTTTTTTTAATTTACAATTTTTTTGGCCCTGTGGCTGTGTTTCTCAGCCACACAGGGCCGCTGTGTGGCTGAGAAACTCAGCCACAGGGCCTGTAGGCTCAGGAGGCAGACCGTAGGCCCTGTGGCTAAGTTTCTCAGCCACACAACGACCCTGTGTGGCTGAGAAACTCGGCCACAAGGCTTGCGCGCTGAGGAGGCAACTTGCAGGCCCTTGTGGCTGAGTTTCTCGGCCACACAGGGCCGTTGTGTGGTTGAGAAACTCAACTACAAGGCCAAAAAAAATTTGCAAATTGCAAGTGAACAAAAATAAAATAAAATTGAATTGATTAGATAAAAATTTTTAAAAATTACATGCTAGCAGCTAGTTGCAAAGCAATGAAACAAAGATCATGAAGCCTACTTGGACAATGTGCTGAAACTCTGCCTATGCTGTGACTGCCTGTGCTAAAACTCCGCCTGTGTTGTGACTCTGCCTGTGCTGAAACTCTGCCTGTGCTGTGACTCTGCCTGTGCTGAAACTCCGCCTGTGTTGTGACTCTGCCTGTGTTGAAACTCCACCTGTGCTGTGACTCTGCCTATGCTAAAACTCCGCCTGTGCTGTGACTCTGCCTGTGCTGAAACTTCGCCTATGCTGTGGCTCTGCCTGTGCTGAAACTCCGCATGTGCTATGACTCTGCCTGTGCTGAAACTCCGCCTGTGCTGTGACTCTGCCTGTGCTGAAACTCCGCCTGTCTTGTGACTCTGCCTTGCTATTACTATGTGCTGCTACTCCGCCAATGCTCACTTCGCTAGTGCTGCTACTCCGAAAGGGAGAGAGGTGCTTATAAAACATTTCCTTCCCTCCAAATTCCCTTTTCCTCCACCTCATTTCCAAAAAAAACAGAAAAATTAAAAAAATTGAGAAAAATCCAAAAAAAATGCTTTTTGTTGTGGGACGGGTCTTATAGGGGTCCGATACGGGTGCTATGAGAAACCCGCGGGTCTTATGCGAGTAAGCGGGTTTAATGCGAGTTTGCGCAAGTAAGGGTAGAGAGCACGGGTTCTATGCAAGTGTCCCGGCTCGCTATATAACCCACGAAGACCCGCGGGTACTTGCAGGTCTTATATGAGTGATGCTTCATTGCTACAGTCCACATTTTCTGGCACAAAAATCGAGGTTGATCGTTGACTTTTGACTAGGCTGTGTTGATTTTTTGTTGTTGTTATTTGCGTTGACTATGACAGCATTGACTTTCGTTGACTTTGGGTCGACTGATCTGGCTATCCGAGAGGGTTTTGTGACACTTCTGGTTGGTTGACCGTATTGAGACTTTGCTGGTTGAAGCATCCTGCTGACCGCCGTAACGGATCAACACACATATATATTTTTGGCTTGTCTTCAGTCGATCTACTGGTATGTTCTATCTGCATTTTACTTTCCTTTTTATGTGATTGCTGACTGATATTGGGGATAAAAATTGAAGTTGCATCAAGCATAGAACATCTACAAAAATTTACACATTAAAAATATTTTGATGGTGTAAAAATCAGATGTCCGACAGCCAACAAGTTGGCTAGAAATTGAGATTTTTTATGTGTATTTTCTAGAATCAAATTACAGCCAGGAGAGGGGTTTCGAAGTGTGAAATTTTTATGAGGTTGGAAGTGAAGATCAGTGCCAATGTTATTTAGTCCTGAAGGGAAATAATTTTTAGTGTTAATTCACTTATTTTAACACCATTAGCATCTATATAAAGCATGCTAGTGCCACTAAATAATTGATGTAATGCTAGTGTCACTCTTTTGAAGAAGATTTTCACCCAAACCTTGGCAGAAAATGTCTTTGAACTGAAAAAGTTGAAGTATAAAAGATTTCTTATCAAGAAAAATTAGTTTCCTAAAGAAAATCGACCTCACTCAAATATTTCAACAACTAATTGCATTAGATTTTTAAACAGAAAGTAGCTTATCAATAAAATCTCATAATCTAGACCAGCAATGCCTGGATTATGTTCTCCCCAATAAGCTCGAAATTTAAGATGTTGTTTTGTTTGTATTCAGTAATTTGAGATCTTTTACATCATAGCTTCAATTTCCCAAAGTTAAAACAAGATGGTAAAATAGTTTATCCAACTATCAACAACATTGCAATGAGAGGGGCTCTCTTTATATAGCTGGGGATCTAGAACCTTATGAATAAAATATTATTATCCATGCAAAAACCCTAACTAATAAATATAATAAAATAATGATGGCTAGGCTATATGTACAACAGCTATTTTGAATAGTCAAGAGGCAGGTTGAATGCCTGAAGAAAGCATGATATTCCCTACCAACAAACTCAAGACATGGCAAAAAGGAGAAATTCCTCCTTAAGTGGCAGATGTCAGCTAAAAAGAGAAGAAACGATGAAGAACTAGGCCTGGTTTATGTTAGCATTGGATAGGTGTTCTAGTCTCGATTTGTGTCTAAGAGGAAAAGTAACACGAGATCTCCAAAACACAGAAAAGGTTTCACGAGATAAGCTTGTGAAACATCTTAATTAAATTAATTAAGCAACATTTATATATTTCCTAAGTCTAACTTAGGAGAAGTGGTAATTAAAGGGAATTAATTAAGTAGATCGACTTATGCTCTAGAGACTTCTAGAAAATGACTTTGATCAAGTCTAAGATGATCTTAGTCGTTGATGAGGATCTAATCATCGTTGTTGAAGCTCCAACAAGAGATTATAAGAGCAAGTCGGTGGGATGGAGAGAGATAAAAGAAGGGAGTGAGTTACCTTGGAAAATTGCGCTATTCAGTTGTCGTGATTCAGCAAGGAAGTGAGTTCTTGCCAGAAAAAGAGCATCAGTGATTGAGGCAGAAGCAGAGGAGAATTTTGAAGAGTTTCCCAGAAATTTTCCAATGTCAGAGAGCAGGAAAAGGGAGGCCGAAATCTTCTGGAGAAAAAGTCATCCAAGCAATGTGAGTTAGCCAATCCACCATAACAAATTGCTGGGAAGGATTAGTTTCAGTTGTCGGAGATCAAATTTGGGTCCAGAAGGTAGAACGAAAATTTTCTAGAGGCAAAGGAAGCCTAGACGTCCCAGTTGGAGATAGATCCAAGGTTGTGCAACATGCATCAGGCAAGTAGTGCGAGCAGGCCAGAGGGATGTTAAATTAATTTACAGAGGAATAAAAAATCTCCTAATTATTTGGCCATGTTTATTTGTCGGAGGATTGCTAGTTCAGCATCCAGATATTGTACTCACAACTTTTTCTACATAATAACAACATAAACCCTCATTTGTTGCACCAGTTTTCCCTTCAGTGTTTTTCCGGGGATGTTAGTCCAAAAATATTGGTTTCGATTTTTTACTGTGTGTGCATCTATTTCTCAGTTCCTGTTTTTATATTTTCGACAACGTATTTTTTGGTGAAAATTCCAATTGTGAATTATTCTTTAATTGTAGTAAACAATCAAACTACTAACAATTCGGAGAATAGTTTCCAGTTTATTGCAATAATGGATTTTTCACATGGTATCAGAACATTGAAGATCAGATCAAAGGCTCAAAAGCGACAAGAGAAAGATTGTGCAATTTCAGAGGGAGATCTGAGCACAAGTTCTCCAAATCTGTGCAAGCCAGCTAGGCAGTGCGAATTGCTAGGCAGATATCAATTTCCATAGGCAAAGTGCAGGAAAATTTTGATTTGCTTAAAGCAGAATTCCAACAGGCAGTGGATTTGCCAAATAGAGGGTTACAGTAAGCAGATCAGTGGATTCGTTGAGCAAATCTGGGCACTGAAGATTTCAAACAAGGGTTGCAGTTGCAGATCTGTGGAGTGCAGGAAGACAAACCACATACAGGATATTTCCATAATTTCTCAAAGGATTTCCAGTTTCGAGTTCTACGATGACATTCGAGATTTCCGATTGCAGAGAGGTCGAAGCAGTCAAATTATTTCTCCAATGCGAGTGTCCCAAAATAGCCAATTCAAGTCGCAGAGATTGTAGTTCGCGTGCCAATTCTTGAAGGACATTAGTAAGGTTGAGTGATTAGTCTCAGTGAGCAGCTGAAGGCGACATATTAGCCGGAGAAGGACATTTAGAGGCAGAACTATGCATTCCTCAATGAGTGTGAGAAGCAGAAGGAAGGTTGAGCAAGAAGGAGAAGGAGATTTCCAAATCCAGTCTCTAGTCTATTTGAGTTTCGTAGAAATGGCCGCAACAGGTCTCATAGATCAGGATAGACTTTACGGAGCATCAAACTTTTGCATCTGGAAGCCTAGGATGCAATTCCTTTTGGATGAGCATGGTTTGAAGGAGTTTGTGACAACAGTCATAGTTGTGTTGGCAGACCCTATCCATTTCCATGAGTATAGGAAGGATATGACCAAGACGAAGAGGATGGTCCTCGATGGACTTTGAGACCATATTGTCCCACATATTGCGGAAAAGAGTACAACAAAGGAAATGTGGGATGTCATTGTAAAGCTACACTAAGAACCATCTAAGAATCAAAAAATGATTCTCAAGGAGAAGATGAGGACCACAGAGATGCAGAAAGGTGAAGGCATGACTCCCTATCTCACCAAAATTCAGAATGTCCAAGATGATCTAGGAGTTTTAGGTGAGAAACCAAAAGGCAGTGAACCTGTGCGAATAGCTCTGAATGGGTTTTCCAAAGAGTGAGAAACATGTGTTCAGAGAATCGCTGGATGAGACAAATTTCCAGATTGGTAACGTCTTTGGAGAGACTTCACATGGGAGGATCTAAGGCTCAGCTTTATCCAAGGGTGTACCTGCAGTAGTAGCAAAGGGTCGAAGGTTGACAAGGAGGAGGAGAATCTAGCCCTTTCCAGTAAGGGAAAGGCAAGGAAGGGTCTCAGTCAAGGACAAAGCTCAAAGGGAGACGTAAAGAAGGAAAAGGACCTGTCGAAGGTTAAATGCTTTGGATGTGGTGACTTTGGTCACTACGTCACCCAACGTCCCAAGAGAAATAAGGATAAGAAGGGGGGGGCAGCAGACACTAGCTTCAACAGAGATAGACGAGTTAACCTCCAGGTTGGAAGACTTTGCATTGATAGTGAATATACTTCCAGATAGAGGAGGAGCGTGATGGCTTCAAAATTGCAGGATTGGGCAAGTTCCAAGGAGGCACAACATCAGACAGGTTTTCATTCTTGGATCATTACCTTGGCTACAGGGGCCCACAGTATTTAGTAGCGAGAGGAACGAGATGTCAGCAAGGTGAAGTTAGATCCTGAGAGAGTGCAGAGCTAGTTGCAATTAGATACCGAAGGGGCGCAGAGACAATTGGGCGCAGTCAAATACTTAGTAGACAGAGCAGAGCTAATTGCAATCAGAAAACTCAAGGAACAATTGCAAAAGCCAGTAGCAAGGACAATAGATCAGTTCTCAGTTGCAGTAGTTGCAGCAACAGCAACATGAGACCAGATGCAGTGCAAGCAGCGTTGGCAACATTGCAGGGTGGCATAGTGTGTGAAAATTTCAATCCTAAAAAATACTTCTGCAGTGATAGATTTGTTTCTCCTACTTATTATTTCAAATAAGCTGTTTACATAATTCTTCCAGTAAATTTCGAAATAAATACTACTGCAACATTCACTCAAGTATATGCAAAGAATAGAACAGTAAGAAATACAAGCATAAGAATCAATCAAATAGACACATTTATTTTTGGACAATTGTCCCCGGAAAAACCCAATGCGGGAAAACCAGTGCAGCAGATGAAATTTTTATATTATTCTTCAGCAATGAAATTCTTTACAAGGAAAAGACTGGTAGACATCTTTAGAAAACACCTGAGATAAATTTTGATCAACCCTCCGAAGAATTTCTGACACTAGGAAGACCCACAACTTCCCTCTGCGTCCCACTGCGTGTCTCTGCATAGTGCCTGCGTGAGACTGCATCACTCTACGTGGGCTCTCTGCATTGCTTTCTTCGGCCTTCTGCGTCTTTCTCTCCTCGAACCTTGTCACTACCAACTCCCTCTGCTTCCTCTGCCCTGCAACTCTCCCTTTGAATACGAATTCTATTCCTTCATAATCGACTTCCTTTAGGTTACTAAGTGTATGCCCGGCTCCCTTTCCAAATGACCCTCAAGCCTTCTTTTATAATCTTCTCATTGATGAATCAACGGCCCAGATTAGAAGTCTAATCAATGGTTAAGATTAAAACTTGACTTGATCTTCGTTCTGTAGAAGATTCACACTTGTTTTATTAATACCCATTAATTATTTAATTTCCCTAAGTTTAGACTTAAGGTCTCCATCCAAATAATTAATTATTTTAATAAAACATAAACCGAGTGGAATTTCCACAAACGGATTATGGGTTCTTTGGAATACTGATATCCAAGCCTCCTTACAAATTTTGAGACTTGGAACGCTTTCCGATGCTACAAAATCAACACTCCCTCTTAGCAAGGAAAGTGTTCTAGCGATATGCATGTTGCATGCTGCTTTGTCTTGAAGCATCCTCTACGCTATTGATGCCTGGTTGTTGCCCCTCATCTGTTGCGTTGTTGCCTTCTGTACTGTTGCCCATGACACTGTCACTGTCACTGTCTCATCTGTACTGCAACTCGCTCTGAATCCTGAGCCTATCCATTCATGCTATCCCCATATTTTCTCTGAAATAGACCTACTTAGTCTTCCCCGGAGCTTTCGTGAGGATATCCGCTACTTGTTCTCCTGTAGGAGTGTACTGCAATTGTATAGCTCCCCGTTGGACACAGTCTCTGATGAAGTGACACTTGATGTTAATTTGCCTCGACCGATCATGAAGCACGGGATTTTCAGAGAGCTTGATGCAACTCTGATTATCACATAGAATGTTTGTCACTTACATCTTTTCCTTGAGTAACTTCACAAGCAATTTCTGAATCCATATGGCCTCACACGAAGTCGTGCTTGCTACCATATATTCAACCTCTGCTGAGCTCAGAGCCACGAATTTATGTTTTCTGCTGCACCAGGAGGTCATTCCTGATTCAACACTTACAGTACCTATAGGTACTTTTCCGATCTACTGGGCTCCCAGCCCAATCTACGTCAGTGAACCCACTCAACCTGATGTCATTGTTTCAGGTGTATTTCAATACAAGCTCGACTGTTCCTTGTAGATATCTGAGAATATGTTTAGTTGTTACCTAATGAGCCCTCCGTGGTTCCACCGTGAATTGATTGAGAGTATTGACAACATAACAGATGTCTAGTCTCGTGTTGACCAGATACATCAGAGATCCTATGAGCTGCCTATATAAAGTAGGATTAGCCTCATCATCTTCGGACATGTCAATTTTCTTCTAGTTGGTAATCATTGGAGTAGCCATGGGTCTATAGTCCTCCATCTTAAACCTCTTCAGAATTTTTGTAGCATACCTTCCTTGACCAAGGAAGATCTCACCCTTCTGTTGCCAAACTTCCAACCCCAAAAAATAATGCATCTGCTCTAGATCCTTCATGTCAAATTCTGCAGCTAAATTCTCCTTGCAATCCTCGATGAGCCTAGATGATCCTGTCAGAAATAGATCATCTACATACAACACTAGTATCAGAGGCTCATCCCCTACTCTTAGATACTAGAGATTGGGATCTACGTCACTCTTGAAAACTCCCATCTTCTGCAAGTAGTTGTCAATTCGACCATACCAAGCTCTAGGGGCTTGCTTCAGTCCATACAAGGCCTTCTTGAGCCTGCACACATGAGTTTTCAGCTCATGCATCTCAAAGCCCTCTAGTTGTTCAATATATACTTGTTCTATCACCCCATTCAGGAACGCAGTCTTGACGTCCATCTAGTGAATCTCCCATCCCATCTGCGCAGCAAGGGATATCACGATCTAATAGAAGTATATCGAGCTACTGGGGTGAAGATCTCTTCATAGTCTCTCCCTTCCTTTTGAGCATACCCCTTAGCCACAAACCTGGCTTTAAATTTCTCGAAACTACGATCTACATCTTTGATCTTGTAGACCCATCTCAAACCTACAACTGATCTGTCTTGCGGTCTGGGAACCACTTCCCAAACATCATTCGTCATGACGGAGTTGTATTCTTCCACCATCGCATCGACCCATACCTGGTGTTGAGTTGCCTCCTGAAAACTAGAGGGTTCCCCAACCTATGCTACCAAATATTGGTACCTTTCAAGTTGCTTGTGTTGCCTCTTCTCATTTATGGGCGCTCCGACAAACTCTTCTATGTCCCTTAGAATTTGTCATAATTCCCTGCTCGTCCTAGCACTGGTAGTGGGTGGATCTACCTGCTCTCCTTCCTGCAAGCCCTCGAGAGATGTATCCCATGGATCCCCATGCCTTGGAGAGGCACTCGTATTACTCTCTGCAAGTCGTTGTGGTTGGACCAGTCGATCCTCCTCAGACTGCATAGCAGAAGGCATCTCTCGGGATTTCCTAAAGGCCCTTTCCTCAATGGACTTCAGATCCCACCGTACCACAATCTTCATGCTCTTAGTAATGTAAATGTAGTAAGCCTTTTCATTCTCGCTATATCCCACCAGATATCCCTTTTCCACAGTCTTATTCAGTTTCTTCCTCTTCTCTTCAGGCATATCAGAATAAGCCGCACTGCCAAAGATCCTAAAGTGGCTCACTTTAGGCTTCCTTCCAGTGAAGACACTTTCTAGAGTGATCTTACCCAATGCATTGTGAGGAATCTTGTTTAGTACGCCGACAGTTGTATTACAAGCTTCAGCCCACGGGAATTTGGTCATGTCTTGATCATACAACATTTCCCTTGCAGCCTCTACAATAGTTATTTTCTTTCTCTCTGCAATTCCATTTTGCTCAGGATGATACGAAGTGGTCCACACTCTTTTGATACCTTCCCTTGCAGAGAACTCTGTGAAGTCTTTATCAATGTATTCTCGACCATTGTCTGATCGCAGTGTCTTTATCTGCTTTCCTGTTAGATTCTCCACCAGACGTTTAAACTCCTTGAATCGATCAAAGACTTTGTCCTTGGTCTTCAGAAAGTAGATATAGGTCTTCTTGGAATGGTCATCAATAAAGGCGACGAAATATTCGGCACCACTAAGAGCTCTAGTGCATAGGTTTGCAGATGTTTGAGAGTATTAAGCCCAACGCACTCTTAGCCCTATTGTTGCTTCTATGGTGCACTGCCCTGGCATACTTTCCCAATACGCACCCTCTACAAACATCATCTCACTTCGTGCTCAGTTTTGGAACTCTCGAGATAGTCTTCTTGAAAGTTCTTAACGCCTCATGGTGCAAGTGCCCTATTCTCCTGTGCCATAGCTCATTCAAATCCTTCTCATCAGTTCTGGATATCAATGCCATTGGGGATTCGAGCTATAACTTGTAGATTTTATTGCTCCTGGCTTCGATTTGTGCCTTCTTCTTCCAACTCGGGTGTTTGGCGTATACTCTATTGCCAATGAAGTAAATGTCGTAGCCTTTGTTTTGAAGCTGCGACACAGAGGGTAAGTTCATCCCCAAACCAGGCACATGCAGTACATTGGTGGCCCGAAGCTTATTACTAGCTTATGTTTGAAACACTATGGTACCTCTTCCAATAGGGGTACATTTTGCCTTATTTCCCATGGTAATTTTAAAGCTCATCTGCTCTTCTTGGTAGCTTGAGAAACATTCTCGCACTCCTGTCATGTGAGCAGAAGCCCCGCTTTCAATATACCAGATCTCAGGAGAAGAAGAGATTGACACACAAACAAATTCTTCTTCCAATCTAAATGCTAGAACAAAAATGTTTGTTGAGAAATTAGAGGGTTGGTGATTAATTCAAATTCTCTTCTTAATAATTTCTTGTGAGCTTACTTGAGTTACTTATGTCTTCTCTTCTTTAGCTTATTTAGTCTTTCATCAAGTCAATTATCTAAGTACACGAGACACAAAATTAGGCTCCTAGAGCCAGGGAAAAACTTCTCCCTCTTGGAGAGGAAAACCCGCGAGAAATTCTTCTTATGGATCTTCAAATGACAAGTACCATAACCAAGACACAGAGCCTTGACCTATGAATGCCTCCAAGACCTTGTCATTTCTTCTTTGTCTACCTCCAACGCTGATTCTTCCTTTCTGCACCAGCTTGTACTAATCTACCTCAACACTAGAACCTTTTACTTTGCATAATTCTGAAGCTTCTTCACTTGAGATGAAATCCTTCTTATTTATGCATTGTAGAACACGAAGGTAAATCACAAGTTTACCTTCCTTTCTTTCTCGTACCGTAGCCTTTACTTCCTTGCTTAATATCACTATGAATAATATGAATTTCCTTCCTTAGAACAATCCAAAGATCTCTGGTATATCTACACTGCTGCTCCAGAACTATCCGCACTCATCTTATAGCATTTATCACAATTTCTTGTTGTACGTATGTAGACTTACTTCGGACTAATCCGCATTTCCTTTTGCTTGTGATATGATCCGAATGTATTTCAAAATTTACTCTTTCCTGAAGTCTGCACTTAATCACTTGACCGCAGCTCCTTCATATACATCCATTGCTTCAGTATGCTTCACAAAAATAGATCCGCACTGCCTTCAACTCACCTTTATACCAAACCCTATCACGTTGTAAATATCACAGACGAATCCGCACTTTAACCTTCCTGAAATCCGCACTCTAACCTTCCTCAAATCGGCTCCTTAACCACTGTGAAACTTCAGAGAAAATCTGCACTTTTTATGTGTCTTATGCATAGCATATGCAGGGGTATATATAGTTGTTCTTGCCAATTAATAAGCCGAAGGCCGACTTGAAGTGCAATAATTCCAGCGTTGATGCCGGTATCTCTGAGCATCATTAACTTTATCTTCCATAGTTTTATAGCAAGGTCTTGGAGCATTCATATACATGACACTTGATTATGTTTATGATGCTCAGAGAAGAAGTCTAAGACAACCCTAGTAGACATCAAGAAGAAGTCTATCTATGATAAAATCTTGCTCATGAAACCCATGAAGCAAGTACAACAACAATATATTTTATTATCTTTGTCTTCTTCTTTACATAAATACATAATTACATAGTCAATATGAAGACCGATCCTAGTTACACTTTTCAACACTCCCTCTTAACTAGGGAGATATTCATATAGGTACATGGTCACTTTCGAATTGAAGAATCTCACAAGAAGAATCAGATTGGTAATCGCATCTGTATAGCATCATATGAACCAGCATTGCCCTAGTGCAAGGCCTGGACTAACAGCCCCATCTCTCAACAAGATAATGGGCTACAATGTTGGCGAGACACGACTTATAGACACCATAGACATTGTCTCTCCAAGGTACATACTCCACCCAGGTGTTCACAAAGTATGACCTTCTTGGACTATTCTTCTCTTGGGTAGCTAACCCTCAAAGAATATCAGTCCCGACTAATGTCATATTGAATTCCTTATCACATTCTCAAAGAGTATTGAATGCCATATGATTACCCAATCCTCCATTTTGTCTTCCCAAGTGAAGGCTAGAATGATATGTCTATCTCTCCCTCTCTGCCAAGGAGAATCTATTCCACAAGAGGATGTACTCATTCCTATATAAGGAATGTATCTAAGCTCATTCTTAGGAATTACCAAGTTTCTTCCAAGTAAGAAACTTATCATCAAGCTCCCTCTTAACTAGGGATCTACAGCAGCAATGGTGAGACACCCAGCTGCTCATGAACAATTCCTACTCTCGATGTCATGGATCTTGATATTGAGGAATCTTCAACTTTAGCTCCATAGGGCACAGATCATACATCACTTTCATCCACGAATCATGTCCTCTACCAAAAAGTGATTCATCAGACTTTCTCATCTGGTCCATCTTTATGCCATGCTACTTTACTTTGAACCATCTCCAATGATCTTACATCCTTTCACATGATTGGCAGCCCTGCATAAATTCATCCAAATAAACATATACATATGGATTTTTAAATCAAAAGTTACCTTAGTGATGATCTTTCACCATGACATCTTCCTGTAGACATCAACATCCTCTATTCATATTGACACATCTCCTAATGATATGTCTTGTCAAGGGTCTTCTTCTTTACCAGACTTCTATCAAAGTTTACATATCTTCCCAGGAGATATTCTAGTCACATCTTCTTGGCTTCAATATGATAATTGCCTCTTGACATGGTTGCACTTCATGATCTCTTCCTTTTTGCACATCTTTATTCCCAGGAACTTCCAATTTTCAGTTCCTTGTTCATATACAACCACCTCATATTCCATATGAGGATATATTATGTTTATTTCATCTGCTAGGGCACTGTGAGAGATCCTCCACCATAGACCATACTTCTAAATATAGAAGTCTATTAGCTGCAACCATATGACATGACTTCACAGCATCCAGTGTCAGCATATAAATTTATATACCTCATACCTTTTTCCTTTGAGTCATCCTACAGCAGTTTTACTAGAATAAGGAACTTCATTCCAATGACCTGCTTCATCAATATGTCATCACATCCTAATCCCAAAATTTTGTAGCATAGAATTCTTTGATGAAACCTTTCTGCTTTCTTTCTAACCAATGAATTCATAGAGAATTCCATTAGAAAATGTCAGCGCTTGTTTCCATGATGACCCTTGATCTTGATGACTTCCTTCCATCAGTATTGTTATCAGTGAGGTTTTCTAGGAGCTGATTCACCAAGAGCTCCTACCATGCTTCTATCATGATGCTATTAATATACATTGCTTCCTATCATACTAACCAACAGAAATCACTTAAAGAAGAAGATGGTCTCAATCATAATAGAGATCCCTCACTTCTTCTTTCTTAGATTTCTTTGCATCGGGTTCTTCCCTTATATCTGTGACACGGGTTTCTTCCTTTTTCCTCTTGTCCTTTCGAGATTTAGGACAATCTCTTTTATAATGCCCAAGTTCATTACATCCAAAGCATAGTACTTTGTCCATATTTCTTCTTTTATTCCGAGGAGAAAATTTTCCGGAACTTCCTTTCTTCCTAGATATGGCTGCAAAGGCTTGATTCCCTTCACTTGATCCTGTATCAGCTTTGGCTTTCAATCTTGTTTCCTTTATTTTACATAGAGACCATAAATCATGGAATGGTGTGGCTTTTTTCTTCCCGTATAAACTTGAAGTGAAGTTTCCCCATTCTTTTGGTAGAGCATTCAGAACCACTGTAGTCATCTCAGTGTCGGACATTACTTGTCCCAGTTCCTGCAGTTGATCTCTTATTTCAGAAATCCTCATGAAATATGAAGTGATTCCTTCTTCTCTTACAATTTCATTTTGTATAGTTCTTGCCTCAGAGAGATTGCTTCTCCTACAGTACTCACATATAATAGCTCCACCAGTTTCTCATATATTTCTTTTGCAGACTTTAGTTTTGATACATAGGTAATGAGTGAGTCCTTAATGGATTCTATGAGAATCCTCTGGGCTCTGATTTCTCCCTTCATGTACTTGGCATGAGCTGGAGCATCTTCTTTTGGTGGTTGAATTGTAGATCCTTCGATGTACTTTATATCTTCATCTTCAATTAAATTCAAATATGTCATCTTCTTCCATGCACTAAAGTTTGATGACCCAACCAGCTTGTTGCTCTCTTTACAATAAGTCATCTTGGCACATTTAAGTAAGGTCATAGATACTTACTTGAGTAGAGTGGTTTGCAGCTTCCTTGATGATGATGAAGATGAAGTCAGGAGCTTCTTTTAAGATTGAAATCTCCGATGTAGATGTTCTTGGATCCTTGATGATAAAGGATATCTTCAAATGATGATGTCCTCTTCTAACAATGTCTTAAATGTAAATCTTTGATGGCAAAGATTATTTTCTTCAATGAGAAGATCTTTTTTAAATAACTTGAGAGTCTTCCTTGCAAATTTATTTGACTTTTCAACCCAATCTTTGATCTTCACTTCCTAGAGTGTCTTCTTTGTCAAGTAGCCCTTGCATTCAACACCTTAGCTCTGATACCATGTTAAGAATTTAGAGGGCTGGTGATTAATTCAAATTCTCTTCTTGATAATTACTTGTGAGCTTATTTGAGTTACTTATGTCTTCACTTCTTTAGCTTATTTAGTCTTTCATCAAGTCAATTATCTAAGTACACGAGACACAAAATTAGGCTCCTAGAGCCAGGGCAAAACCTCTCCCTCTTGGAAAGGAAAACCCGTGAGAAATTCTTCTTATAGATCTTCAAATGACAAGTACCATGACCAAGACACAGACCCTTGACCTATGAATGCCTCCAAGACCTTGTCATTGCTTCTTTGTCTGCATCCAATGCTGATCCTTCTTTTCTGCACCAACTTGCATTGATCTACATCAACACTAGAACCTTTCACTTTGCATAATTCTGAAGCTTCTTCACTTGAGATGAAATACTTCTTATTTATGCATTGTAGAACAGGAAGGTAAATCACATATTTACCTTCCTTTCTTTCTCGTATTGTAGCCTTTACTCCCTTGCTTAATATCACTGTGAATCATCTGAATTTCCTTCCTTAGAACAGTGCAAAGATCTCTGGTATATCCCCACTGCTGCTCCAAAACTATCTACACTCCTCTTATAGCATTTATCACAATTTCTTGTTGTATGTATGTATACTTACTTCAAACTGATCCACATTTCCTTTCGCTTGTGATATGATCCAAATGTATTTCAGAATTTACTCTTTCCTAAAGTTTGCACTTAACCACTTGACCGCAGCTCCTTCATAGTACATACACATCCATTGCTTTAGTATGCTTCACAAAAACAGATCCACACTGCGTTCAACTCGCCTTTATACTATACCCTATCACGTTGTAAATATCACAGAGGAATCCACAATTTAACCTTCCGGAAATCCACACTTTAACCTTCCTAAAATCTGCACCTTAACCACTATGAAACTTCAGAGAAAATCTGCACATTTTCTATGTCTTTTGCGCAGCATATGCAGGGTTATATATAGCTCTTCCTACAAGTTAATAAGCCGACCTATGTCATTGTTTGTAGGCCGACTTTACTTGTTATTTGAAGGTCGACTTGAAGTGAAATAATTCCAGCGTTGATCGAGGTATCTCTAATCTTATCTTCCTTAGTTTTATACCAAGGTTTTGGAGCATTCATATGCATGACACTTGATTATGCTTATGACCAGAAGACAACCCTAGTAGACATCAAGAAGAAGTCTATCTATAATAAAATCTTGCTCATGAAACCCATGAAGCAAGTACAACAAAAATATATTTTATTATATTTGTCTTCTTCTTTACATAAATAAATAATTACATAGTCAATATGAAGACCGATCCTAGTTACACTTTTCAACAAAATTGTGATCCACATGTCCTTTCATGATTTCCTTCTTCTCTGGAGAACTGCGTGAACCCTTCCGAGTTGCTACTGCTACAACGTCTGATCTGCGTTCCATCATCGGTTCTCTACTCCTGTTACTCATCTTTGCTCTGGTACCATGTGAAAATTTCAATCCTGAAAAATACTTCTGCAGTGATAGATTTATTTCTCCTACTTACAATTTCAGATAAGTTGTTTACAGAATTCTTCCAGTAAAATTCGAAATAAATATTACTGCAGCATTCACTCAAGTATGTGCAGAGAATAGAACAATAATAAATACAAGCATAAGAATCAATCACATAGACACACTTATTTTTGGACAATTGTACCTGAAAAAACCCAATGCGGGAAAACCGGTGCAGCAAATGAGGGTTTATATATTATTCTTAAACAATGAAATCCTTTACAAGGAAAAGACTGGCAAACTTCTTTAGAAAACACCTGAGATAAATTCTCACGAACTCTCTGGAGAATTTCTGACACTCGGAAGACCCACCACTTCCCTCTGCGCCCCTCTACGTGTCCCTCTGCGCAGTGCCTACGTGAGATTGTGTCACTCTGCATGGGCTCTCTGTGCTGCCTTCTCCGACCTTCTGCATCTTTCTTTCCTCGACCCTTGTCATTATTGAGTCCCTCTACTTCCTCTGCCCTGCAACTCTCCCTATGAAATCGAATTCTATTCCTTCATAATCGACTTCCTTCAGGTTACTAAGTGTATGCCCCCTTTCCAAATGACCCTCAAGCCTTCTTTTAGAAGTCTAACTAATGGCTAAGATTAAAACTTGACTTGATCTTTGTTCTTTAGAAGATTCACACTTTGTTTTATTAATACCCATTAATTATTTAATTTCCCTAAGTTTAGACTTAGGGTCTCCATTAAAATAATTAATTATTTCAATAAAACATAAACCGAGTGGAATTTCCATAAACGATTTTTGGGTTCTTTGGAATACTGATGTCCAAGCCTCCTTACAAATTTTTGAGACTTTGAACACTTTCCGATGCTACAAAAATCAACACAGTGCAGTGTCAACAACAACGCAAATGTAGAGTGGTTCAGCTACAGGGTTAGTAGGTGAATCAGAGTATCTGTAGTCGCTTGGTGGACAGTGATAGTGAGTTGCAGATATCAAACACGAGCAACCTTGTCCAACTACAGAGGAGAGATGTTGGAGTGGAGAGAACACCTTTCTTGCTAAGAGAGAGTGTTAGATTTTGTTATTTTGGTAGCATCAGACAAGTGTTTTAGTCTTGATTTGTGTCTAAGAGGCTAAGGAACACTAGATCTCCAAAACCCAGAAAAGGTTTTGCGAGATAAGCTTGTGAAACACCTTAATTAAATTAATTAGCAAGCATTTAAATATTTCCTAAGTCTTAACTTAGGAAAAGTGGTTAATTAAAGGCAAATAATTAAGGAGATCGACTTATCCTCTAGAGATTCCAGAAAATGACTTGTATCAAGTTTAAGAATATCTTAGTCGTTGATGAGGATCTAATCATGGTTGTTGAAGCTCCAACGATAGATTATAAGAGCAAGTCAATGGGATGGAGAGAGATACAAAAGGGGAGTGAGTTACCTTGGTAGATCGAGTTATCCAGTAGTTGCGATTCAGCAAGGAAGTGAGTTTGAACCAAAAAGAGAGCATTAGTGATTGTGAGAGCAGCAAAGGAAAATTTTGGAGAGCTTCCAGCAATTTTCCAGCGCGAGAGAGGTAGGAAAAGGGAGGCTGAAATATTTTGTAGAAAAAGTCGTCCAAGCAATGTTAGTTAGCTAGTCCAACTGAGCAAGTTGTCGGGAAGGATTTGTTTCAGTGGTCAGATGTCAGATTTGGGTCCAAAAGGCATAGCGAAAAAATTCCAGAGGCAGAAGAAGGTCAGACGACCGAGTTGGAGGCAAGTCGAGGGCCATACGACTTGCATCATGCTAGCAGTGCAAGCATCTAGAAGGCAATGCAAGTAGGCCAAAGGAAGGCTTAATTATTTTGCAAAGGGAGAATTTTTCTCGTAATTATTTTAGCCAAATTATTTTTCGAAGGATTGCCAATTGGCATCCAAATATTGTACTCACCATTTTGCTGCATAATAATAAAATACACCCTCATCTTTTGCACCGGTTTTCTCGTTAGGGTTTTTTCAGGGAAGTTAGTCCAAAAATATTGGTGCCAATTTTCTATTGTGTGCATTCATTTCTTAGTTCCTGATTTTTATTTTCCGTAATTTATCTTTTGGTGAAGGTTGCAATTGTGAATTATTCATTAATTGTCATAAACAATTAAATTGTTAACAGTCAGGAGAATAATATCCAGTAATTGCAATTAAGGAATTTGCACTGTTTATATACTAGGCCAGCTATCCCTTCACGAATACTCATGTGCTTTAGCACACGTCTCTTCAATATAGTAATTATAATTAATTATTAACTATGTATTTATGTTCATAACACTTTCCCTTTAGGAAAGCTTTATCTGCAAATCTTATTGATGAAAAAGGCTTGATATCTTTTTCTATTTCATAAAGTCTTCTCATTTCTTTGATTCTCAGAACTTTCATCTTCAATGATACATGACAATATGAACTTCTCAGTGTGGTACAAAATTGTTTTACAGTGAAATGATCTAACCATCCCAAACCAAAAATCGAAGGAATGTTGCACTTATAGGCCTTCCAAGATGAAAGATTAGCATGAGACTTGACGGTACTGATATCAATATTCTTCGGAAGATATGTTGATTGTTTTCATTCCCATTGAAGTTGAAGCATTAACTGATTAATGTACCTACTCTTGTGATTAGGATATTGATAAGGAGTTTTTGTGACCTGCTTTCCTTTTAACATACCTGTAGCATTATCCTGACATATTTTTGGCATATGATATTCATCACGTATTGGTGTTGTTGGTTTCATTATTGAGTTTTCACTTGAAATTCCCATTGTCCAAATTGTTGCATCTCAGTATGACATCACTTCAATTGAGACTGAATTTTTCTGAATCGTGACACTATCTCGATCAGTGTTTGTTCCTTTTTCTTTATTTTATGATAAGCTTCCATTGAGTTTCTTCTTGAGAATTTCCCTTTCTTGTTCTAATTTGTGCCTTGTAGCTTTACACTTCTAGAATTCTACAAGTAGTTTCTGACTATGATCTTTTAAACAAGAAATTTCTTTGTTTTTATTGGAGATAACTTTGTCAAGTTCTTTTTGTTTCTTTCTATGTTGTAGGAAACACTAGCCAGGAGGGCATTTCAACCGAAAATGGAATCGAAATGCTGAAACACATTTGGTACGGGCCTAAAATGCGTTTCAAGATGTACAGGCATGTTTCACGAGGTTGAAACATGGCTTGTACGGCCTGAAACGTGTTTCAAGCCGGAGCAGATCTGAGTCTTACTGCAGCAGATCTGAAGAATGATTCAGAATTTCTGAAGCAAACTTCAGTATCAGATCAGAAATATACTTGGATTGGTTGGCCAATCCAAGGATCACCCTCCAACAGAGATCTAGCTTCCAAAATAATGCCAAAAACCATGAAACGCTGCTCCTTCAGCAATAACGCAGATCTGGGGAAAGAAATGCGCAGTATACCATGAAGAATATATTGGCCTGATGCCAAGATCTGAAAATGAGCTCCAAAGTCCTCCAATCTGATCCTCCAAAAGGAAGAAAGACTCTCCCTCTGAAAAACAAGAGAAGGAAGTGGTGTCGTAAAGTCACCACGGCAACACCCTACAACACAATATTACGCTGTTGCAGCAATAACGCTATCCTGGAGGATGGTGCTAAGAAATAACCTTGCCTGAGCAGGCACTCGAAGTCCCCCGAGGCTAAGGGTGAGATCTTCGCACGAAGACACTCGGTGCACTAAGCAGTGCAACGGACAGGCTAAACAGCCAGCGTGCCAGAGAAGACAATGTGTCTCACTCAATAATCAATAATCCAAGAATCCAAGCATGAATGAAATGAAGAGGCTCCTTCATCTTTTATAGTGTTGGTTTCCCTCCAAAACCCAATGTAGCCTCTCTCTCTCCTCCACATCCTCATCCTTATCTCCACAGAAGCTTGGAGAAACTTCTAGAGTGTACATAGGCCCCCTCCTCCACGTGGTGTTGGGTCCCCCCTTGACTACCACTTAAGTCACAACGTTGTGCTACTAGGTGGATGTCTTATTTCATTTAAGTGAGTTTAGACCCTCTTTACTCACTTTTTATTTATTTATAAACTATAGACGGCAAAATAAACAAAATAGAATATTCCAATTTGCTGTCGCAAATTAGGAATATTACAATCCCCCCTGGAAAAATGTTGCTTGCCCTCAAGCAATTTCTTGAACTGGTCTCCTCCTAGCGGATGCTCTCCACCGATACTGCAAAATATGCCTGGGTCCCAGATGCGCCACTGAATCTCCCCGGTACTCTGCATCATCCTGATATGAAGGGATCTATCAATCCCAGGGTCCCAAACCGATCTCTCACGGTACCAACCAACCAACAATCCTCCTGGATCCCATTGCCACCATGGCCAACAATAGCCCAAGTCCCATGGCTCGGACTGCGCACTGCCTCTGGCTATGACTGATCAAGACCATGACCCCTGCTGCTCTGCATCTATGACTGTGTAAGCTGGCCCATCAACTGCGCACCAACTCATCACCTCTCTCCGATCAACTGCAAGGGTAGAACTGAAGAATCTCCACTCGAGGCATGGAGTCTGGAATGTAATGAGGAGCATCTCCCTCCTGTGGATCCTCCATCCCCAAGCAATCATCCAAACAAAATGAGCCACCTCCCAACAAGGCAACTCCTGAAAATCTCCCTCCACCCCAAGCTCTGGTAATGAAGGTGGGATGAAAATCCGACCTTGGCAAGCATCATAGCTTACCCCATGCTGTCCTTCTCTCCACTTATGATAAGTGTAGAGTGTATGCTGATCCTGGGTTGCACAACCATTGCCCTCCAGTGGCAAAGTGAAGAAAAATCCTCCAATGAAGGTTCCTCCAACAATGAAGAACAAGCTGGCCCAAAACAATCCATCCATGAAGAATAGGACATGGTCATCATGGATCATTCTAATGAGATGTTTGCTGAAGGTTTTACATGATGATACATGATGCAAACAATCTCTCACAAGGATATAATGCAGTCTCATCCACTGCAACTCCAAAAAATTACATGGCAAGCAAGGTACAAGATCCATCACATCTACTAATGGATAGTAAATGGCTGAATATGACAACAACATAAGACCAAACACTTGCCCATGGCTGTACAATGGATGAACATCAATCTCATGGCCCCCCTCAAAAGAGAACACATATGTAGTAGTGGTGGCCATGCCTCCTCTCATGCTCCTATTAGAACATGTAATGCAGAAAATACTCAAAGGCACATTCAGCTCATGTGTCTCTCTCATAATCAAGCCTCCCATACAAATCTGATCTATATCAGCAAATGAAGACATGATCAGCAGCAAAATGAAGGAAATGCTGAAGGTCTCATGTGGTGCAAGAAGGTACCAACAGCTTCCCAAACAAGTACAGCGCAATTTTACAAGTTGTTGCTTGATGAAAGTACATGGCAAAATGTTTCTTGTTACATAGTTAATCATGCATGTCTTTATATGATACATGCTATAGTGCAGAAAATGAACATACATGTGATGATAAAACATTTGCCCAAGGCCACAAAAGAGATGGCTGCCTCCATCATGTAGATTGGCCCAATACAACTCATGGAGCAATGTGACAAACTTGCCCTCTTGTGAAGCAATGCACTGCATAGGAATGGCAAGAGTGTGCAAATCAATGAATGTATAGACAAAACCCTCACCATATGCTGGAAGTAAGATGGTACATGGATCCATAAATGAGTCCTCCATAGTGTTTTGGCATGCTATGAAGAAGAATGAACCATGTGCTGCAAGAAGATAATCCTCCTCATGCTTGGAAACCCAAGTCAAGAAGAATATGCCATAGATGTCTCTATCGTCATTACCTCCTCTTTGTGCAACAAATATGAAGTGATCTTGGGACCTATGGGTTATAGATCCACCATATCTCTGCTGCGCACACTTCATCCATAATGTTCTGCTCCAAGGTGACAACGCTGTGAGCTCATGCAAATAAGCTCCTGTCAATACAAGACTCTGTTCTTTGACATGCTCCTTGTCAAAGACTCCTCTAATAATGTTGCAACAAATATGGAATACCTCCCAAGATGGAAGTGCTTCCCAATCAAAGACCATGGAGATAGTGCCATCTCCTCCTCCTGCAACATCATGCAAAGTGTGGGAGCAAATCTGCCCTTGCTCTCCCAAGCAAAGCAACAAGAAATTGTGTTGCCTCCCCATACCTCCATCATACCAATCACGTGATGAAGACACAATGAATGATATGAGTATCATATCAACACCATGCATCCATACTCTATGCTGCTCAATGATGCAAGTATCCATCCATCTCTTTCCCAACCTCCTACTCTTAGGAAGAGTGTTTGCCAAGTGATGGCCAAACTCTTTCAAGAGTAACCAGCGCAGCCAAGCCTCCTGCTGCCCGGTATCATAGATCAGCAAGTAGCCTCCTAGCTCCTTGCTCATCAACCCCATCCACTCAATCACTTGTGGATGCCTCCTTCTTCTCCACATCCTGGTACTCCTCCAATGAGGGTTACCATCCTCCAAAATCAAATTTCTGAATTTGCACTTCATAGGGTTTTGAAATGTAAACTTCTCAAGGATCAATGAGACCTTATCAAGAATCAAATAGGTAGTAGGCAAAAACCTCCCATCATGATGTGTATGGCTCAAGGGATGTCCAACACAAGCATGAGAGATGTTATCCATCCGAAGATGTCCCCCATCTTCTATCTGCTCTTGTGAGAAGGGAAGAAAGTCATTGCACCCCATGGTGTGTCGAAGTGCATCTCAAGTGAGATTTCTCCTTGAGACCTCCCCTTCATCCATAGTCTTCCAAAACCAATGAGGTCTTGGATCCGAAAGTAGAAGTTTCTCTTTGAGCTGAGAGGAGCTCATTGAGAAAGTGTCATCTTGAAGGGAGAAAAGATTTCTTACTCCAAGATGTCTACCATCAATCTTCAAGGCTTCAAACCCCAACCTCCAATGTGATGTACAATCCAACAATGGCTCATGAGAATGATGGTTTGATTCCTCCTCGAGTGTTTCCACGTTGCACAACGCAGTGCAACCAGGCTGCTCTACAGTAGCAATGATATTTGACCCTTGGTCTACAAGAGTCCCGTCCTCAAAAGTGTTGGCTGCCCCAACTGTCAATGCGTGTGGCTGCTCCTCCATGAGTGTGACAACGTTATCACAAGCCTCCTCACGAAGTGATGTGATCTCTTCTTGATGAGAATCGGAAGCGCATGGTACTTCCTCTTCTTTCTCTTCAATCTTCTTGACTTCCTCTACGGTGGATGAGTTTCCTCTGAATCCGAAAAGGGATGAGAATGAAATCTTCCTTTTCACCGTTCCAGTCTTTTTGGGCTTTGACTCACAGGGATTAGTGGGTCCCTCATGCATGGGAAAAAGTGACCTCCCAGTGGTCTGCTGCAACTTTGAACTCTGCGTGCTAGAAAATCCACTGTTACCACTGTACCTTACTACTCCATCCAGTCTGAGCTCAACGTAATCTCCGAAAGGACAAACTGCTTTGAAGTCTTCCCCCATGGACTGCCATTCTCTGAAATAATTCTCCCAGGGTATACGACCATGTTGCCTTGGTATTTCAGGTAAGAATGTAGGCATTTTTATCCTCATATTTTCCATAGATAGCTAGCTCCACAGGCTGAGCCAGAACTATGCTCTGATACCACTGTAATATCCCAAAATGGAATTTTCAGCAGATCATGCCATAAAAACGCATTCTTCAGGTATGATGGCTTCAGCTATAATATAATATCTCTGAAAATGTTCAGCAACCCAAATAAATAGCAGCAACAACCTTTACTCAGCTTCTAAGGGCAAAAAGGTGGGGAAAAGTGAGGATTTTGGCCCTAAAATGAGTGAATAAGGAAATCTGCGTAAAATGACGGGTCAAGGTTCTGGAATATGTTATAATAGGTCAAGAGGGACTTCCATGTCGAATTTCAGCTCAAACAAAGGCGTTTTGATATGTTAAACAGTTCCTCCTTCCCGACTAGTCAATAGAAACCCTGATTTCCCAAGACTTTGAGTATGCAGAATTTTACTGAAGCAAGGGCTGCGTCTTTTCTGAAGGAATAAGATGTATAACAGTATGGATGATCAGAGAATGGGTTTGGGAACACGGCATATGCATTCATCAAGGTTAAACGGCAATTTATATAGGAAAACCCCTCAAAATAGAGGTGCCGCAAGACAAAGATTGATCCAGAAACCCTTCAGCGTTTCTCCAGGAGGCTGAAGCTTATATTTATTATATTACAGATCTGGAACTGATAAATACATGAAAACAGAGATCTATAATGAGACAAAATGCCCAAAGGGCTCTTTATTACTTTCCCCTTGGGGATTTCGGCAATACATGAAAATGCCGGAGCAGATCTGAGTCTTACTGCAGCAGATCTGAAGAATGATTCAGAATTTCTGAAGCAAACTTTAGTATCAGATCAGAAATATACTTGGATTGGTTTGCCAATCCAAGGATCACCCTCCAACAAAGATCTAGCTTCCAAAATGATGCCAAAAACCATGAAATGCTGCTCCTTCAGCAATAACGCAGATCTGGGGAAAGAACTGCGCAGTATACCATGAAGAATATATTGGCCTGATGCCAAGATCTGAAAATGAGCTCCAAAGTCCTCCAATCTGATCCTCCAAAAGGAAGAAAGACTCTCCCTCTGAAAAACAAGAGAAGGAAGTGGTGTCGTAGAGTCACCACGACAACACCCTACAACACAGTATTACGCTGCTGCAGCAATAACGCTATCCTGGAGGATGATGCTAAGAAAATAACCTTGCCTGAGCAGGCACTCGAAGTCCCCCGAGGCTAAGGGTGAGATCTCCGCACGGAGACACTCGGTTGCACTAAACAGTGCAGCAGACGGGCTAAACAGCCAGCGTGCCAAAGAGAAGACAATATGTCTCACTCAATAATCAATAATCCAAATATCCAAGCATGAATGAAATGAAGAGGCTCCTTCATCTTTTATAGTGTTGGTTTCCCTCCAAAACCCAATGTAGCCTCTCTCTCTCCTCCACATCCTCATTCTTATCTCCATAGAATCTTGGAGAAACTTCTAGAGTGTACATAGGCCCCCTCCTCCACGTGGTGTTGGGTCCCCCCTTGACTCCCACTTAAGTCACAACGTTGTGCTACTAGGTGGATGTCTTATTTCATTTAAGTGAGTTTAGACCCCTTTTACTCACTTTTTATTTATTTACAAACTATAGGTGGCAAAATAAACAAAATAGAATATTCCAATTTGCTCTCGCAAATTAGGAATATTACATAAAGGATGATTTTGGATATATATTTATAATAAACCTTGTTTATCAAGGTTGTTTTTGCATATTACTACTTTCATTATGTGATCATTCATGAATAAATGTGATGTTATTTATTTCTTTTTCTTATGTCCTTTATTCACATCATTCTTAATCATAAGTCCTTTCCGAGACTCGAAACATTGATATAAAAATGACGATTGTGGATATCCTTCTGAATTCTCAACTATCTAAACCCTACCACGGAAATCTTCAAACACAAAGTGATGTTAGTATGTTTCATCACCACTTATAATTGATAGACTTATAGTTTATGCAATGACATCAATGTAATCATAATGTAATAATGTATCATGTATGTTTTATGATTGAACATAACATTTCTTAAATGTCCTGATATATATATATATATATATATATATATATATATATATATATATATATATATATATATATATATCGCATTTCCCTATTTCCAAAATTTTGGGGGGTCATGATTCATACTCATTTCAAAAACTCATACACATTTCCCCATATCGTACAACTAAGGTTTCTTTCATATTGTCTTTTGATTTTGTTGAAGCGTCAGTTTCGAAATATCTTTAAAGTCTTCTGATGAAGATATTATCAATTCTGACTTCGTTGTCATGTCTTGGAATGTCATCATCTTCTTCTTATAAGGAGACATTAAAAACTTTGTCTCCATGTTTAACATGAGGATACCCAATTCTTTAAACCAAGGTAAACCGAAAATTACGTTAATTTTTTCATTAAACATAGCTACTACACTGAATTGAGATACACATTCATAAACATCAATTATCACTTGCAAGTTCTTAATTTTGTATTCTGCTTCGAAATAAGAGGAATCTTTATTCTCAATTATATTTGATTCTAGAATTAATAATAGATTTGCTAAATTAACAAAAATGTAATTTTCCTCACGATTCTCATGAATAATGATAGTAATATTTTTTCTTTAAGTATTTTTTTTAATGCACTAATCTAAAACATGAGATCATGCTACCTTTATAAGAGAATCTTCCTACAATTGTTTTCATCTTGCCCTATATAACTCGAATTGGAACGTTTGACTTGGATTTTGGTATTATATATATATATATATATTTTTAATAATAACCCTTTTTCTAAACTTACCTTTTCGCCTAAGTCACAAGACATGGCCCTAAGGGGTCTCGTCCCCCACATTCCGCGTGTTGGACATGACACGACCCATAAAACATGTCTGACATGTTTTTCATCATGTTCTAAAATCAGGACACTTGTTTGGATCGTGTCGAACACGTGCCCTAACGTGTTTCAATTTTAGGATACATGTCCAACTAAAATTCCAAAGTAAAAAGTGTCGCATCCTTAATTTTTTTCATTTTTTCCATCAATTTCGTGTCTATTCGTTAGAGGAATACTACTGAACATGCAACTCGTGTTGGAAAATGTAACTAGTTTTGGTCTTGATATTGTTATTGTACTCATGTCATTATGAATATTTTATGTCAAGCAAAAGAAAAAAGAAAAATAATGATTTTCAAGCATGGGTTTCATGGTCTGTTTGAATGGGAAAATAGGTCAAGCATGCATTTCATGCTTCTAGGGTTTTTCTAGTCAAGAAAATATTTATCATGAGTCAAGAAATCTTTTTCATATATATAAGACCCCTTTGGGAAATTTGTAACAAGAAAGAGACATTATTTCTATGTCTAGAAAGTCAATTTTGACCTCCAAAGACCAAGTCAGCCTTGCTTGTCAAAGTCGACCAAGAAGAGACCAATTCGACCCCTTGAGAAGGTTATATATTGGAAGTAGATTCAACCCATTTGAAAATCATCTATCATCAAGTTCGATTTGCACAAGACAGGAGGAAAAATCAAGATTGAAGGTCAAGGAGAAGATTAGAAGTCAAAGCAAGAAAAGAAGAATCGGATTTTTGGTATCTTCTGCCCACACGTGTGAAAAAGTTAGGGTTTTTAGGAAACTACGGGACCAAGAATTGCAGGTCCGAATTTTAAATATGTAGTAGAGGGCTGAAATTTTTACTCGGAGCAAAATTTCAAAAGTTTGACCTTCGTTGACTTGGTGAAGTTTGACTTGTTTGAGAAAGGTTTTGTTGGAGGGTTGACTTGGTGCTTGGAGAAAGTCTTGGTCTTAGAGTTTGGGTCTTGAATTTCTCATTTTCTCTGATTCTATAAGAAGAGAAAATTTGTTTATGGGCTTTCCCCTTGGAGCCTATATCTTGTGTTCATTGTCTTTTTCTATGATCTTCATGATTTTGGTAGTTGTTTGATGAAAAAGAACATAATAAGAAGAAAAGAAGCTAGCATAATATCACAAGCAATTATCAAGTAATGAAAATTAACTCTAATCTACAATTATCTTGATTTTCCAACAACTAATACACTAGAAAGTGTTCAATTCGAACCTCGCACGACATAAATTAGACATTGACTAGTGAAATTGTACATTAAAGGAAGAATTTCTTCCACCAAATGTAAAAGGAGCTCCAGGACAAGAAAATTTGTTAAGCAACTAGTTATGTATAGAATAAAGAGTTAAGAGGGTTTGAACTTACATTGAAAGCTCCATTCGCACTATTTCGGTGATAGTCGCTCTAGAACTGACATCCCAAAACTTTGATTCTTTTGGTTCATATTGTTAAACACCATGTTAAAGCACACACATGGTGTATGAGGAAGAAGAATGCACACACAAGAGAAACAACACACAATGAAAGATAAGCGTGAGGCTTTCTTATTTTCCATTATACAAAGATGTACATTTATAGTACAATGGTGTGACTCTTGGTTTCACATTCCAAGGTCACTTAGACTCCATTGTGACTTTTCGCATTCCACACCTACCCATGTAGGATTAGGTGTTCCAACATCCCCCCTTAATCCGAAGGGGTATGTGTGAGTCCAAGAAAAGAGTTGTAATACAAATATGCAAAGTATACATGGCAGCACTTGGCTGAATCAACTCTCTGAAATGTTGGAAAAAAAAGAGGTGGTTTTAGGATGACCACAAACACCGGAACGCAAAACTTGTTGCAGTTCCCGGAACTCTTCCAAAACTGGCAAGAAGCTGAAAGCTTCTGCTAGAGGAATTGTCCCTCATAAAAAAGGGAGACCTTCGACCTAAAAGAAGGGAGGTCTACTACTTGTGGTGGTTTTAGGTTGTCCACCAACCAAAGATGATGGTTTTAGGTTATCCACCAACCAAAAATGATGGTTTTAGGTTATCCACCAACCAAAGATGATGGTTTTAGGTTATCCACCAACCGAAAATGATGGTTTTAGGTTATCCACCAACCAAAGGTATGCTCATGGGCATCCATATCTCTGGCTACATCTCTAAATCCGGAATGACGAATTGTGGCTCAAGCTCGCTTGAACTGCTGGCTACAACTCTGAACATGGAATGAGAGATTGTGGCTCAGGCTCGCTTGATCTGTCGTCGAAGCTTGTACATGACCACCATTTTCCCCCCTGTCAGGGACAAGGTGAGATGATGGCGAAAAATCAACTGCAAGTTTGCTCAATATCCATGAACAAGTTCTAACATGTGTCTTAAACATCTTCTTGGCTGCTGATGCCCATTGCCAAGAAGCGATCCATCCAAGATGAATCTTTGTTCTTGTAGGAGGCTTGTTTCTGAAGCATCTGTCTGAAGAATGGGTGTGCCGACCACAATGCTTGCATGGATGAAGATCAAAACAGTGATCTTTCATATGGCCAACTCGATCACAGTGTTGGCATTTCTCAATCTGTTGTGGAAGTGGAACAGGATCTGGAACAGCTGCAGGTGAACTGTCATACATGAATCCGGCACTCTGAAATATGATGGGCTTGGTGTAGTCCGGAATATGAAAGGACACATCCTTGTCATATCCAAGACCAGTTCGGTGCTTGTTGTGGACAAGCTCTTCCCAAGGTCTGATGATGGGCTTGAGAAGTGCAGGCTGAGCTGTTGCATCTGCATGTAAATCTGCTGAATGTGAATCATCTAGAACTGAATGAGAATCAACTGCAACTTTACTGACTTTCTTCTGATGAGAGTCCTTCACATTCTTCTGAACAGAAACAGGTTCAGAATGGTGACTCTTTTGCTGAAGTTCGTCTTGTTGGAGCTGAGATTCCAACTGCAAAAACTCAATCTTTTCATGTGCATCTAGCAAACAATTGTGAATTTTACAAAGAGCATCCTTGCTCATTTTTATCACATCATCAACATTTGAATGAATGAGGTCATTCAACAACATTAATGCCTCATTGATTTTGGCCATTTACAACAACTTAGGCTCAAAAAAGAAAGGGCGTCGGCTACAACCGAAAATGCACCCGTTTACAATGTGATTCAACAACAAATACAAATGACTCAAGGAATTCTCAGAGTACAAAGTGTGCTCCTCAAATGATGGAGGGCAATCAACAATCCAACAACTCAAATACTGATTATGAATGAAGAAGCAATATCAATACAATGTCAATATCTCTGCAAAATATGTGCAGCTGAAAACACTATGCAAGAGGCCTTTAAGGCAACTGAATTTTCTTCAAATAGTTGTTTTCAATGATGGCAAACTTGTCTTCAAATGTGAAATTCTTCAAAAAAACACCCTTCAAATCAATGCCACAAATCACAATGTAAATCTGCAATATGTATATACCATTTCCTCATGTGCCATTTCTTCTTTTACTGCGGTTCATATTCTCTTTTTCCCCTCTCTCTGCTGTTTTTTTTTTTTAATTAATTAAAAATTAATTAAAAAATGAATTAATGGGAATTAATTAAAATAATGGAAAAATGGATCTATATTGAAATGGGAGGGGAGAATTTATTATATGGAAAGGTATTTTAATTAGAATAAAAGGGAATTTTATAATGGAAAGGGAATTTAATTTAAAAAGAGGGAGAGTTATGAAATGGGAGGCGGATTAAAAAATTTTAAAAATATAGAAATCGATTTTTAAAAAGGAAGGGGCGGTGTTGTTAAATTGAAGCGGTATTGATTATGGGAAGGGAGGGGATGGTATTGAAAGGCGTGGGGAGCTGTGAGCGTAAGGAGTGATTGCAGGCGGAGGGGTTGGGGGAGGCCGTGGGCCACGTAGGAGAGGGGAAGCCAAGAGGCGTTGTGGAGTGGGTGGTCGGGTATGCAACGGAGTGGGAGCTAGATAGTAGGCAGGTGCGTTTGGTGCGAGTAGGTGCGTTGAGAGAAGAGCGAATGTGCGTTTAGCTGTGGGTATGCCGTAAGGCAGTTGGAGGGGGAGCGAGTATTATAAGGGAGGTCGAGCGTTGGGAGAAGCGGCCAAGCAAGAAGCTGAAAGCGGTGAGGCGTAGAAGATTTGGAGAGCCCGCGGGTTGTATGTGCATACAGTGGGGAGGCAGAGAGTTGGACGCGTGAGGGGGTGTGGGTAGCGAGGATTGGGGCCCAAAAGGGTAGGCGTAGAGCTGTAAGAGCGTATGGAAGGGGAGTGGGCGGTGTTGATGGCGCAGAGTGCCGAGGGAGGATGGCGTTTGCAGAGTTTAGGCAATGAGAGCTGGGTAAGGGGGCGTGAGATATGAGTTGCAGGGTGTAGCGTAGGAGCGGAGTTGCAGAGTTGGGGAGCTAGGAGGGCCGAAAGGCCTAGAATTTGAATGAATTTTTTTTATTTTATTTTTTTAATATATATATATATATATATATATATATATATTTATTTTTTTTTGAAAGATAAAACAGCAGAGGAGTAAAAGAGCAGAGTATTTTTCTTCCAGCAGCAGAGGAGCAAAACTGAGACTCCAGACTTTAAAGCAGCAGCAGGAAATTTCTTCAGAAATGCCGGATTTCAAGTAGTAATACACCACAGAAAAATTTGCAGAGATTGCCAATAAAACTTCGAAATTTTTCCAGGAAAATGGACTCTAAAAATGCAGAATTTTCCAGAAAATTTTAGCAGTAAAACCCAAAAAAATTTCCAATAGCTCAGCAGCAGAAAAACTCAAAATTCTTTTCCATTAAAAAGCCAGAAACTTCTACTTCAGAAACCCTCTTTAAACCGTGTTTTCCAGCAACTCTTCAATGCAGAAATTAATAGAAATTGCAGGAAAAATGAGAATGAAAACCTTCAGATGGGCAGTGCTGCCTTTCTTCAAAACCACTGCTGCTCTTCTTCAAAACAAATTCTGAATGCTGATCTTTCTTCTGAATGCTGCTCCTCCTTCAAAACACTTCTGAATGCCGCAAAATGTCTGCAAAATCACTACTGCAAAAACTCTCTAAATGCTGCAAAAACTCTCTAAATGCTGCAAAAATGCCAAGAATTTTGCAGATATGCATAGGCCATAGACACAAATGGCTCATTCAAAGTGGAGCAGGGCTAGCAATCGCCCGCTCTGATACCATGTTAAACACCATGTTGAAGCACACACATGGTGTATGAGGAAGAAGAATGCACACACAAGAGAAACAACACACAATGAAAGATAAGCGTGAGGCTTTCTTATTTTCCATTATACAAAGATGTACATTTATAATACAATGGTGTGACTCTTGGTTTCACATTCCAAGGTCACTTGGACTCCATTGTGACTTTTCTCATTCCACACCTACCCATGTAGGATTAGGTGTTCCAACACATATTTAGACGTATTCTTCATGCTAAATGACTAATCCCTCACATAAGGTAAATCATGAACTTACTGATTGAATGTCGATTTATTTGGTTGAACGTTAAGGCAATCCTTGGGCTCTAGCCACTCAAGTTAATGTGCTCTGAAGATTAATTCGTAGCATTTTTTTTAATGCCACAATTCTTATTAATAAGTGTTGTTCTAAGTATTATTTCTTGGATTCTAGTGTTTCTGAGTGTTATCCACAAATTGGTTCAAGCACTTGTTATATTACCTTATACTAACATATCTGATTAATTTTGTCATACACCATTACCCCGAATTTCCTTCATAATAAATATGCAACATATGAAGTGGTTTGTTTAACATAAATACTCATTAATACAATGTAATATGTCTAAACACTAAAGACGTGGCAATAACACTAAATGCTACTATGTGCAACTATGGTTAATTAGTTCATATATGTAGATGTTCTAATCTCTATATAAAAAAAAAAAAAGGATGATGCACTATATTTTAGTATTTTTTAATATATATATATATATATATAACATGTCCCTCGAATCTTGTTTTTAAGGTCATCATGTCTCATGTTAAATACTCGTATTTAGGTTTCCTCTGTGTTCTAGTGTCATGTAACTTAGCTTTTGATTTTTTTTATACACTTTGAATGTTTCCCCTAACTTTAAATGTATACACTTTATTCAATTAGTTTAGATCCATTTTAGTTTCAGATTTATTAAGAGTTTAGAAGGATCAAATCTCTTTTCACTCTAAAAGTGGTTTGCATCTCAAAAGATTTGATCCCTCCTTTGGTAAAAACAAAGTTAAGATGGATCTGTGTTGGTTTAATTTTCCCTTCCCCTTTTAAATAAGGGACATTCCACATGAATACCATGGGTTCTCAATACCGTGCGTCAATACCATATGACATTTATATTTTTATTGTTATTTTATTTTTATAAGGTTAATTTTATTTTTTATTTTATTTTGACCAAGTTAAAATGTATATTACATTAATATTTTTATTTAAGTTTAGTTTTTTCAACTTTATTGTATTTTTATTTTTATATAATTTGACTTAGTCAAAATATTAAGCAAAACATCGTGTTACATCTCTAACATATTAGCCTTTTATTACAAAAATATATATATATAATTTAATCTCGTATGTATTTTTTAAATGTATAATAGATCAGCCTGCATATAATAAAAATATTATAAAGTGATCTTATGACTATGGTGAAGAGATGCAATACATTTATCAAGGTTATTTAGATATATGCTATGTGGAAAGGATAATATGATGAATGATGAATATAAAATATGGGCAATAAATACCATGTATGAAAAGGAATGCCTTACCGTTGATACTCAATTTACTGCACTCATATTAAATTTGACAAATATTTAAATTACTAAAAATAGCATAATAGAATCTAAGGATAAAAAGTGATGGCATATGGAGATTGAAGTTTAAAATGTTCTGGGGTAAGGACGTACATCGATAATAATAATTGCTTTCAAACGAAGTGAAATATCAATTTAATTATGAGGCGCAGATAACGATCGTAGAATTGTAAATGTTCTAATAGAATCGAAGGATAAAAAGTGATGTCATTTGAGATTGAAGTTTAAAATGTTCTGCGGTGAGGATGTAAATCGATAATAATAATTGCTTTCAAACGAAGTGAAATATCAATTTAATTATGAGGCAGACAATGATCATAAAATTGTAAATGTTCTAGGGTAAGGACGTACATCGATATAATTGCTTTCAAACAAAGTGAAATATGAATTTAATTATGAGATAGATAATGATCGTAGAATTATTTTCCATGGAGAGAATCATGCCAGTGATGATAGGGCTTAAGAGTTAAAACAAGAATGGAGATGAGAAAGAAAAAAAAAAAGTTAGGATCGAACGAAATTTATGAAGATTGTATATGTTTTTTAGAAAGATGAAAATGAGCTACAACACTAGGTATAAATTATCATTTAAGGTCCCTAGGATAAGAAAGCAATACTTTTAAATCTAAGTTGGCTACAATACACGGTTTTGTTTATTTCATATATAGATAGATGAGAGAGATAGAGAGATACATAGTTAGTAGTATGGAAATACAAATAAGACCTCAAATTGTTTTTTCAACTTGGTTGTGCTCAAATGTGTTCAATATGTTGTCATTGATGTCAAAACAGGTGCAAGTGCAGCAAGTGCAAGATGTAGGAGAGTGCAATTGGATGTCATTGAAACAGGCGATGTCAATGATGCAAGTGATGATGTTGTAGCTTGGTGAGGCCCACAGGATGATGCAGTTTGATGAAAATCTAGCTCTAGGGCTTGGTTTCCTTGGAGGATGAGCACACCCCCCATTTGTTGGAGTATTTGAAGCATCAGATTGCCAAATTCATCTTGGAGACCCTTGCCATCGGATTCTCCTCGTCGTGTTGATTTCGTTGATGTGTGGAGCGTCTTGTGGACCTTCACTGTTTGAGAGATATGCATGATCAAAGTTGCAAGACCCATTTTGTGGTCAAAAACTCCCAAGGGTTGTTGATGTGGCAACAACTCGCTGATGTGGCAACCACGTAATATTTTTGTGGAAGCTTTCAACTTATCATATGGTCAAAACCCCACAAGGATGATGAAATTGCTCATAAAGAAGAAAAGGTTTTAAAGTCATGTGAATTATCATGATCCAAAAGGTTAAGGAGACAATTGGCTCCAAAATCAATTTGAAATTAAATAAAAAGGCATTTAAAATTCAAATTTTGAATAGTCCAGAATAGGAGGGAGATCTTCGCTCCAAAATTTAAAATTTAATTTTGAATTTTTCTCTCATTGTAGAAGTCGGCCTTTGCCTATCACTATAAATAAGTGGCTCTCTCTCTCGCACATGTGTTGAAAATGTAACTAGTTTCGGTCTGCATAATTGTTGTTGTGGTCATTTCAATATGTATCCTATGTAACAAACAAGAAAAGAAAAGAAAAGATTATTATTATTAAAGCACGGGTTTCATGCTGCTTATTGATGGTCTTCTAGGTAAAAGCATGTTCTTCATGCTTCTAGGGTTTATTAGGCCTTAGGACTTATTGTCATGAGTCAAAGGAATCAACATCATGTTTATAAGACTGTTCTGGGCAAAATGTATTTATAAAAATAATTATTTTTTAGTCTAGAAAGTCTTGGAATATCCTAAATTACAAGTCGGCCTAAAGGATGGAATTTGACCCCTTGAGAAGGCTATATAAAGGAGAAGTTTGACCTCATTCAACCAAGAAAATTCAATCATCACGTTTGAAGTTTTTACTAAAGATACAAAACCGAGTTCGGAATACGCCGAAGGTACAGAACTGGGCGCGGAACAAGCCAAAGGTACAAAATCGAGTGCAGAACAAGCCGAAGGTACAGAACCAAGAGAGGAACAGGTCAAAGGTAGAGAACAAGCCAAAGGTACAAAACAGGCTAATGGTGCACAACTGAGGTAATAGACCAAAGGGTCAAAGTAGTTGTGTAAATTGCAAGGTTTAGGTTAGCATCTCGAAGTTGCAGTTGGTTTTTGCAAGTTCAAGGAACGACTTGTTTGGAAGGGCTGACTTGGTACTTGGACAAGGACTTGGTCTAGGGTAGGGTCTTTCTATCTCATTTGAAGCAAATTCTAAGAAGAGAAGTGTTTTTCCGGGTTTTCCCCTTAGAGGGATTTCACCCTGGTTGAGAGCCTAATTTTTGTGTTCTCTATTCTTATTGTTTCGTTCCTAATATTTGTTTGATAACAAGATCTAACTAAAGAACATAAAGAAGACTAATAAAGCTCACAAGCAAATGTTAAGGTTAAGGAAAATAAAAACTACAAGTTGTAACTTTACATTTTCCAACATGGATGTATTAAAGTATTTTGAATGCATTGTCTGTGATAGAACCTTTGGTCCTGTGGAACACAAAATGAGAAGGGCAAAAATCAAAAGCTTTGAAGGGATTTCGTTGGGTGAATTTGAAGGGTTTGGGGTTGCATTTTGATGCCAAGGGTTACATTGTGCTTATATTGTTTTGGCAGTTGGGACTCATCTTATTGCAAATAAATGGTTTAATTGCCTTTGCGCTTCGTTTCTCATTAGAACGCTTATTCTCTATGTGGTCTTATTGAGTGATGCGCAGGCACTTTGTCCCTGTGCATTGAACTATAATGCAAAATCACTATAAATTTTTGGGACGCGTTGATCTATTTTGTAAGGATTTTGGTAGGTGTTTCCTATGGGCAAACTTGCCCTCTACAAGGTGTCAAGGACAAGCTTTGAGCATGCTTTGATGAAAAATCAAGACCCTTTTTGAAGACAGGAAGTTCGAAATGGTTTTCAGTAAGGCATGAAACTTGCTTGCAGTCCAAAAGGTCGAATTTTGGAAGCATTGAGAACATTCCGTCCAATACTATAAGGCATGTGATCTATGGAAGAGCATATTTGAGTCTACACCTACAGCCATGTTGATAAATTCTTTGTGCCTAGAATTGGGATAGAATAGTGTGGCATGTATAATATCAAAGGCTCGAAGTGCCTTACATTCTCTTGATATGAAATTCACTATATATATATATATATATATATATATATATATATATATATATACTCTTGTGCCTACAATCACGCTGACCCAAGACAAATCTTCAGAAATCGTAACCTAGGTGTGCTTAAAGATCTTTAGAACAATGTGCCAAATCACTGCGATGATGAGGACTTCTATCTTAAATATCTTCGGTGCAACTTTTGATCTCTAGAATAAGAATTTCTATACCCATCGAAGAAGCAGAAGGTGTGATGGCCAAATTATATTAACTTCTGCAGAAGCCTTGGGCATTATTGCAGATCAACCCTAATTATGTGGTGTGACCTGAAACTATCACTTGTTCTCAGGCATATCCATAGGCGTTGTTCTGAAGATTAACCTAATGTATGAAGGTTTTGTTACTCTGAGCACAGCCATTAATAGTCCTTATGGTTGAGCAAGTTTGCAATGTCACTGATGTTGGAAAATCAAGAGACTTGAGGTTTATATAGATTTTCCTTAACTTGATAATTACTTGTGATGTGTGTTGCCCTTTTATTACTTTATTAGTTCTTGATCATCAAGCAATTACCAAAAACAGTGAAGATCACAACAAGACAAAGAACACAAGATATAGGCTCCAAGCCAAGGGAAAACCCAAAAAAATGATTCTCTTCTTCAATAATCTGCTTACAAAGAGACTTCCATGACCCAAAAACCATAGCCCAAAATTCTCCCAAGCACCAAGTCAGCCCCCCAGCAAAGTTTTCTCCAAGGCAGCTTCCAAAACTTCAACCTACTGCAACTTCGTTCCAGAATTTTGGTACTCCTCAGAATTTTTAGCCCTGCAGTTTTGGCCTCCTATAGCTGCAGCTTCACAAAAACCTTAACTTCGCACGTGTAGAGAGAGAGAGAGAGTTAGCCCAAGAAACTTTGATTCTTTCTTCTTTTCTTCATCCTTCTAGCTCTTTCTCTCCTTCACTATTGCAAATCGAACTTGTCTTGGATGAGTGTCTCAAATGAGGTCGAGTTCCTTGTATTTATAGCCTCCTTGAGGGGTCGAGGGATGCCTTGTCCTTGACTGGGGTCGACTTGGTCTTGGAGAAATAAATGGCTTTTTCTTGACAAAATAAGTATTTTTCTTTGTTACAATGAGTCCAAATGGGACTATAATACATGACATAATTTCTTCTTTGTCCTAGAAAGACCTAAAAGCACGAAGAACATGCTTTTGACCTAGACTTGAGCAAGAAACCCATGCTTTCCATAAAAATAAAATAATCTTTTCTTTCTTTTTCTTTCTTTATACAAAGTATACAATGCCATGATTACAAATAGGTCATTATGAAGACTAAAGTCACTGTAGTCTATTGCCATTGATGTGATGATGATGTTTATGTTTATCTAGTACTCTAAATGTTTAAAATAATAGACTAACCAATTGTGTGAAAAGAGAGGGAAATATTGTTTCACCCCCCGCTCAGTATTTCCAACAAAATGATACATTTATAAGTGTTTTCCTTGTGTACAACCAAGTTCAAAACTAAGACATGAAAGATGGATCAATGCAAAGCAAAAGGGGTCTGTCTATCAAAAAGGAGCATTATAAACTATTATAGAAAATTGATGGATAGAACTTATCACATTCAATGTTCTAGAACTTATTGTTTACAAAGTTGGGATACCTTCAGTTTTATATTTTCTGAAGTACAACAAACAAGAAAGAATAGAATAAACAAAGTTGTAGCAAAAACACAAAATAAATACTTAAAACTAATACAAGAACCTAGGATATATATAAGACTAAACCTCAACCTCTCTTTAAAATATTCGTTCATCCCTTGCAACTCATTAATTATGGGCACAATTGTAATTGATTTTTTCTCCTAGTGGTCATCAACCTAAAATTTCATCAATCAAATTTTATTTTTAATGACTTCTCCTAGAAGACTACAAATATTCAGAGGCTACCAACATATCCCAAATGAATTGGATCCCTCATTAGGACCACTCTTATTGGTCTTATTGGTTAGGACTTTGCCACTACAAGGGTTGAGGTGCATGATCCACCCATTTAACTGTTGGCTACAAATAAATTGTGACCAAGATCAAGTAAAACATACTATCATCTCTCTAACCAAATACTCATTGTTGATTAGAGTAGAGAAGTAAGGGTTTTGCATTCCCAAGTGTTAAGGCAAGCAGCGGGACCCACAAGACAACCACTTTAGTAGAAGATTAATTTATTTAACCATTTCCCAAAGTTGGACTTAGAAAAAATTAAAAATTCCTAAGTTAACTTATGATTTAATTTTAGCCCTTCATCATGATTTAATTTGAGACATTGAGAGAGATTTAAGGGTTGAGGTTGTAATATTCCTAATTAGCACCGCTAATTGGAATATTTGATTTTTGTATAGTTTTGCCGACTATAGTTAATTAATAAATAAAAGTGAGAAAAGGGGTCTAACTCACTTAAATAAAATAAAGTGTTTCCCTAGTAGAGGCAACGTTGTAACTTAAGGGGGAAAGCCTTGGGGGTCCACACACACATGAGAGAGGCCTCACGTAAACTCCTAAGGTAACTGCGCAGGTCAAGGAGGAACTCAAGGACGCAGTTAGGGTTTGAGGGGAGCTAGCACTATAAAAGGTGGGGGTTTCACTCCATTTGGTATTATTGATATGTTATTGATATTGAGAGCTAGACTTCTGTCTACTTCAGCACGCCGGTTGTTTAGTCGGTCTGCAGCACTGTTTAGTGCGTACTGAGTGTCTCCGGTCGGAGATCTCACCCTTGGCTCCGGGGGACTTCGAGTGCCTGCTCGAGCAAGGTATTTCCTTCAGTTTCTATAGGTGGTTTGCAGTGGATTTTGGGTGGACGTTGCAGAGGAGTTGGTCTCTTGGAGTGACTGCGCAGTCCAGGAGAGAGGACGCAGTTTCAGCAGGGAGGACGCAGTCTTTGTTGAGCAACGTTGTTGTGTGGTGATTTGGCAGTGGTTTCAGCGTTTTTCAGCCTCGAGGAGGTTGCCATTTCAGCCGGAGGTTTTGCAGGAGGATTCAGGCCCTTTCCTCAGCGTGTTTCTTGAGCTTTTGCGCTGTTCCTGGAGGCACAGCGTTTTTGTAGGAGGAGGGTTTCTGGGGGTGATTTTCGGAGGTGGTCCGTTTGGTATATGGTTTCTGGGTTTTGTCCGGAGCAGCGAGTACAGGTGATCTGTAGATTTTTAGCTCATTCCGGCGAGGGGATCAGCCTCTAGTTCCGGTTCTTTCCAGGAGCAGCAGTTTACGGCAGTTTCTTCCAGCAGCTGGGATGCAGTTTCTGTAGCAGCCATTTCCTATTTTTCTGAGAGGATTTTTCACTTGCCTTGAGCAAGGATAGGTGCATTTATTCTGATTATCCATTGTATCTCATTATATTCTCAGATTAATAAAATGGCTTAGCATTTCCGGCATTTTTATGTCTATTTGTTCCATATTCTAGTTCCGGCATTTTGTTCTATATACCTACTTGTTGTTTTGCTGTGTATTACTGTTTATTTCCCATTGGGGATATTACAGTGGTATCAGAGCATAATTCTGGCTCAGCCTGTGGTCTATGACATCGGGAAAGAGATCATACAGAGCAATAGCAGTTGCAGTACCAAAATCGCAATTGGAAAAAGGGCCAAAATATAAAGGGTCAAATTTTGAAGTTTGGAATTAGAAGAAACGTTTTCTGGGTTTTTCTGGGTTTTGGACAAGGATCACCTTTCCAAATTCCTGGAATTTTCTGAGTAGTTTTCAGTGGGTAAATCGGAGGTCGAAGTTAAGCAGCAGTATGGTTTTGCAGCAGCCGTGCAGTTTCTGAGGAGCCTGTAGGTACAGAGCAGCGGGATCCGATGGCAGACACAGATAAAAAACTGGATGCAATCCTCCATCACATGCAGGATATGTCACAGAGGCTCGCAGCCGTAGAGGTAGCACAGAGAGAACCCCCTAGGTCTTTCCAGGTCGGTGAGGGATCGGGTATGTCTCATCACGTACCAGTGCATGATGCTATCCCCATTGTGGCATCTCATGCACCCACGCGATCTACCATGCCTACCTTCCTGCCAGAGGGCGCAGGGACAGCAGTACAGAGGGAGATAGATCCGGCTCGGATGGCTGACATTGTTGCAGAGTACCAGGCATACGGGCGGGAGTTCATGAAGGCTCTCTCGTTCAGAGACTATCTCCGGATCCAGTATGGCATTAGATCCCGTGATCATCACCAGGGGCACAGGCACCACCGTGATGACCACCGCACAGCTAGCAGAGATTATGTTCAGCTCCAGCGTGATAGTAGACCTCCCAACTTTCACAGAGGGAACAGGCGCTCACATGATGGGGGCTTACAGCGCACAGTGGACAGATTCCATCTACCGACATTTGACGGGTCATCCAAGCGCTCAGAAAAAGCTTGGGTGGACAAGTTGGATACCTCTTTCCAGCTTGACCGAGTATCGAAGAGGAAAACCATTAAAAGGGTTACCTCACACTTGGAGGATGAGGACACACAGGATTGCAGGGAGTCTGAGGTTACACCTAGCGTGACACAGGATTCACCCTCATTGGAGACCTCCTTGGCCGTGTCGGTTGATGTGGTAGTGGAGAAGGTAGAGCCTACCTCAGTAGAGCCATCCATTGAGGTGATGACCGGAGTCGCGTCCGAGTCTTCGGGTGGTAGCAGCACACAGATGGGTGCAGTGTCAGGAGAAGTATCCACCTTCGATGAGGCACTAGCAGGTGGAGAGGTATTGGATGATGGTCGCAGACAGCGGTATCATCAGCTTCGAACAGACCTTCGAGCTTTGAGAGGGAAGGTCGCGTCAGTACGAGAGGCCATTTTGTTGCAAGACCAGGAGCTGGAGGGTATGAGAGTGACTTGTGCCAAGTCGGCGGCCAAGTTGGTCCGCATTGGGGAACAACTGGATTCCCTGATGGTACAACCAGAGGGCACGTGGGAGCGTCAGATCATTCCCCTTCAGGCATGCATGGATGGGACCAGCAGTGTTGTTGGGTCATCTCTTTCCGTTGGAGGGAGAGAGGCAGAGCCACCTAGTCAGATCTCGTATGTTGACTTTGATAGCGGTATGAGACGATCAGAGTTGCACAGGGTACAGCATCCACATGTTGAGGTTGGATGGAGAGAGATTTTGAGTTGGTACTCGGTGGAGCGGGCTATGGAGATAGTGGTGGACCCAGGTGCAGTTCAGCAGGAGTTCCTAGGTGTTGAGCATACAGGGACCCCAGATTGGCATTGGGATCCAGGTGGGATCACCTATCATTCCCCAGGCAGGTCGGCTGACTATGCCTTGGAGAGTACAGTTGGCCTAGTAGCAGAGCATGTGCAGTTTGGGTCAGCTCCAGTGGCCAACCAGTTTATGGGTAGACTCCCTAGGTTGTTTTGGTATGACACTCGTACACGGGATCACGGTGTGGTCAACATACCTTGGCAGGAGTTTGTCGGAGGAGGTGGCATTGGCAGGCCACCAGATGGCACCTTGTATGGGGCCAAGGATTCTTCACCTTTGTGTGGGGCACAGAGGACGCAGGGAGCCGAGCAGTGGTGGTAACACTACTGACCCATAGGGAGATTCACTTCTCGGACCCCTCGAGGAGGATTTGCAGTGATGATCCATTTGTCGGCGGGTATAGTGGTGCGACAGTGGACATGACGATACCGATTGGTGGTAGTTCGATATGTAGAGGCACAGCTCTAGAACATCACATCCAGGGATGTGTGGGAGCCTCTAGCATTGACCGGTGGATTGCCGGTGGACATGGAGTAGCATGGTGGTGTACCATAGTGTGTGGGACTGTATTGTGGAGTAGGAGTATCCTATATCACATTGAGAGCATGCGGAGAGTGACCGATGCCTGGACACAGTCAGGGCACGAGAGGGTACAGGGTGCTACAGCAGCAGCACATGGTATCCAGCAGTATACCGAGGTATGCCTCAGTGTGCAGTGGCATGTTGAGGAGTATATGGATGATCAGTGGTATGCGAGGGCACACGGTGCTGCACAGCAGGGTCTTAGAGCATTGCTTCCAGAGAGACTCATGGACAGGGACTTCGGGCTTACCTTTGGGAGTAGTTCACCCAGGATCGATGGAGAGACAGAGGAGCGATACTTGGCAGTATCTGTGGGGACTCACACACCTGACTCGCTTCGACATCACTCACAGGTACAGTTGATTATGTTTTTGACCTTTGGCACTTTGGGGGTGAGCAGCAGGGTACGCGAGGTTCACCGAAGATATTTGGATGACACTCAGTACACTAGGCGAGAGACTTCTCAGCAGTGGCACTGGGTTGGTGTGCTAGTTGACAGCCACAGGTTGGGGGATGAGACGATCCTTTGCAGAGGTGGTGCATCAGTCATCACTGAGCCTACGCTTGGGGAGCAGGTCATGGGGGAGACATGCATCACTTTTCCCTCACGGCATGTCGAGAACATGCATGAGCAGAGGATACGGGGTACAGCAGAGGTAGTATCCCAGTATGTGTCTGGGCTCCAGACACTGTATCGACACTTTGTCGAGAGGGTGGATGGCATGTTCGATGCAGATGAGATGGCGGAGGTAGAACAGGAGGGCATTCCTTCTGTATGCCAGGGTGAGGACTCCTTTTCACATGAGTCCATAGGATCGGTTGAGGTCGCTTCTGGGGAGCGAGGGCAGTCATGCATGGACGGTGACAGTAGATTGCAGCCGTATTACAGTATGCAGGGTGAGCAGTCAGGGGACTGTATAGGAGATACTCTGGGTGATGAGTCACTTGTGACGCTTCAGCTAGAGCAGCACATGATGGAGCCTGAGTCAGCAGAGGAGGATACTATGGACATCAGGCATGACAGTTCCTTGGGTGAGGTCCAGATGGGTGCCCACATTGAGCCTATGATGGATATGTGGCTAGCATTGGGGTCATCCTTTGAGGTGTAGCAGTCAGATGCACAGACACCGAGGACCGTGACAGCAGCTACAGATCCATATCCACTGGAGATGTTGGAGGTAGATGTGACAGTTTGGCAGTGGGAGATTATTACGGGTTGGCGACAACCTTCCAGGCACGTTCCACATGCAGTTGTTGTTGCTACATCAGATGCTTCCTCCAAGAGGGACTGGCGGGAGATCATGAGTTGGTACCCTCTTGATGGTGTGGTATTCTTCGTAGGGAGCACAGTGGAGCAGGGGCCCTTGGACATAGTATATGTTACAGATCCCAGTCGGCAGGAGGGCACCAGTTGTCATTACTTCAGGACTCCTTCCCAATTTCAGGGGAGCAGGATCAGCATGGGATTGAGTCATGACTTGGATTGGAGAGAGGTGATGAGTTGGTATGCAGTTGGAGGGGTAGCAGATGCAGCTACAGGTACAACGCAGCAGGAGCCCAGGAGCATTGATGCTTGTTGGTGGTCTTCACCTCTTAGAGCATTGGTCATAGCCAGAGGCGGTGCACAGTCCGAGCTGTGGGACTTGTGCGATTATTGGCCACAGTGGCGATGGGATCCGGGAGGACTATTGGTTGGCTGGTACCGTGAGAGGCCAGTTTGGGATCCTGGCATTGAGATATCCCTTCGTATCAGGGTGATGCAGGAGATAGAGAGGTTTCAGTGGGACCCGGGCACATTTTGCAGTATCGGTGGTGAGCATCAGCTAGAGAGTAGGCTTGTTCAAGCATTGCTTGAGAACAAGCAATTTTTGCCGGATGAGGATGCCACTTGGGAGAGCGAGCAGACTTTACAGCATCCATCACTTCAGTTGCTTGAGGACAAGCAACGTTTTGCCGTGGGAGACTGTAATATTCCTAATTAGCACCGCTAATTGGAATATTTGATTTTTGTATAGTTTTGCCGACTATAGTTAATTAATAAATAAAAGTGAGAAAAAGGGTCTAACTCACTTAAATAAAATAAAGTGTTTCCCTAGTAGAGGCAACGTTGTAACTTAAAGGGGAAAGCCTTGGGGGTCCACACACACATGAGAGAGGCCTCACGTAAACTCCTAAGGTAACTGCGCAGGTCAAGGAGGAACTCAAGGACGCAGTTAGGGTTTGAGGGGAGCTAGCACTATAAAAGGTGGGGGTTTCACTCCATTTGGTATTATTGATATGTTATTGATATTGAGAGCTAGACTTCTGTCTACTTCAGCACGCCGGTTGTTTAGTCGGTCTGCAGCACTGTTTAGTGCGAACTGAGTGTCTCAGGTCGGAGATCTCACCCTTGGCTCCGGGGGACTTCGAGTGCCTGCTCGAGCAAGGTTTTTCCTTCAGTTTCAGTTGATGATTTGCAGTGGATTTTTGGGTGGACGTTGCAGAGGATTTGGTCTCTTGGAGTGACTGCACAGTCCAGGAGAGAGGACGCAGTTTCAGCAGGGAGGACGCAGTCTTTGTTGAGCAGCGTTGTTGTGTGGTGATTTGGCAGTGGTTTCAGCGTTTTTCAGCCTCGAGGAGGTTGCCATTTCAGCCGGAGGTTTTGCAGGAGGATTCAGGCCCTTTCCTCAGCGTGTTTCTTGAGCTTTTGCGCTGTTCCTGGAGGCACAGCGTTTTTGTAGGAGGAGGGTTTCTGGGGGTGATTTTCGGAGGTGGTCCGTTTGGTATATGGTTTCTGGGGGTGATTTTCGGAGGTGGTCCGTTTGGTATGGTTTAAGGTTTTGTCGGGCTTGTGAAGTACGGAGTGATACGTAGATTTTTAGCTCATTAAGGCGAGGGGATCGAGCCTCTAGTTCAGGTTCTTTCCGGAAAAGCTGACGGTTACGACGGTTTCTTCCGGTATTCCTCAGTTTATTAGCAGCCATTTCTCCATTTCCTATTTTTCTGAGAGGATTTTTCACTTGCCTTGAGCAAGGATAGGTGCATTTATTCTGATTATCCATTGTATCTCATTATATTCTCAGATTAATAAAATGGCTTAGCATTTCCGGCATTTTTATGTCTATTTGTTCCATATTCTAGTTCCGGCATTTTGTTCTATATAGCTACTTGTTGTTTTGCTGTGTATTACTGTTTATTTCCCATTGGGGATATTACAGAGGTCAAAATTATAAGAGGACATAGAGCGAGTAAGTAGCAAGTCGGTTGAGCACAAGCAATGTGTTATATCAGCTAGAGGAAAAGACTAGGGCTTAGCAGATCGCATTGGTTCACCATTCAGGAGGAAGAAATCGAGTGAGGGCTGAAATACCTCAACTCAGACAGCACTTGTGCGATATCAAGTTTGCATGTGTGTGCAAGGAGGAGAGATTTGTGCTCACACATGTGGGCAGATAGGTAGATCTATGTGGTCTTTCAACAAATCAAGTGTGCAAAAGGAAGATTGAGTTATCTTAGAGGTTGACCAATTGTGTTTTTGTGGTGAAACAGAAATTCTCCCTTGCTGTAATTTTCTGAAGAAAACCCTTATGTTGAAGATAATAAAAAGACACACAAAGTTGCAGGTTTTCCCCGGAGTTGGGGTTTCCTGATATATCTTGTGCCTTATGTGTTGAATGTGTTATCTTCAGATTTATTATTTATTTTCCATTGTGCATGCTAACTTCGAAAACTCAAATGTATTTGCAATTTAAGTTTCCAATGCAGCAATTGTTTGCATTTATGGTTCTACACTTAGAAAATTGTGAATCCGCTAATAGGCTTTAAGGAAATCTAACACTCATTGCACTCAAAATCAACCAAGTTCTCATGGTAAACATGAATTCTTCTAATAAATTACAGTTGCATGGGTGCTTTTATTTCCCATGTTGTACTCGTAATATGATGACCTTCTCATTTATGAATGAAAAACAATATAAACACATATACATATCATCATGACCTCCTTCTTTACAAAGCTAATTAATATACTCTCATACGCAAATACACATGACCTCCTTTACAAAGGGAAATCAACATACCCTTCTATTGATCGATTGTAATGTCCATTGCTAAATTATTTTGCCACGGGATTTATTTTTATGACTTGAGTGCCAATTTTGGTGATGTCGGGGCCCATTTGGTCTTTCATTAGAAGATTAAGGAGTTAGGAGTTAGTAACTTTATGTTATGTTATTTTGTGAGTGGTGAATGGGGACCACCCACACATGAAATACGCATACCCTTAATAACTGGTTCGAAAAGCATGAGTGGGAACAAAGTATGCAGGAAAAAGATGGGAAGAGGGTTAAACGAAGATTATAAAAGGAAGGAAGCGCACTTTATTTGGGATCATTGGATGATCGATTTTTATCTCAGTTTCTCGCGCTGCTTAGTCGGTTCACTTGTTGTTTAGCACAGGTTTTTCGAGCAGAGAACTCACCCATTCTTCGGGGGACTTCGAGTGCCACCCTATATTGGTTTTTCATTATCATCCGAGGGAGTTGCATTGAGTTATCTTCAACATTTTCATTCAGTTTCTAGCAGTGTGTATTTCTGGGGACGCAATTGTGTTTCTGGGGGACGTCGTTGTATTCTTGGAGGTCTAGCATTGATTGATTCCGGAGGGTTGATTGCCGAGAGATTATATGGAGGAGAAGTCTCATTAGCTTGCTGGGCTATTGGGAAAATTTGGGAGGCTGAGATTGATAGTGTATCTCAGGAGCAACGTGGCAGTCACTGGGCCAGTGCAGAGGAGGAAAGTTGGGCATATTTGTGGGAGAGTGCCTCAATCATTTGAGCCATTGTTTGCCGTGAGAGATAAGGGAAGTGTTGGAGGATTTATTTGTTGCATTCTTGGAGGTTTGTGGAGTATTTCGTTGGTGATTTTGTAGATAGCATACTTTAACAGCTATTGGGGGAGCGTAGGGCCTATTGGAGATCATTTTTCGAGGGTCATGATTAGGCCAAACCATTTATGGGTTTTGGTCAGATTGGCTTGAGGGATCCGGGAGTAATTTTTAAGAATTTTATGAGCACCAAAGGTGGGTTTTCCAACTATTCCAGTGCAGCAGCTAGTGCAGATTCATTGGGACAGCGCAGAGCATCACTGTGCAGTTTTTCTAAGTTTTTGTGTTTCATCTAGGCTTTGCTCCGCTTGCTAAAAAGGCAAGCCCAGGTGCAGTTCTCTATATATTTGTACTCTTGCCCATTTCATAATAAAAAGGCTCAATTGCTTCCGTGTTTCATATTGTTTGAATATTTACTGCAAAGTTTTAAATTTCCATGGCGTAAATTTATGATTTTTTGTATTAGTATTGTTTTTCCTATTTTGGAACATTACATCGATAAAACATCATAGATGTTCCACTAGAGAGTTCTTCACATCAAATGTAATAGAAATTTACTGAACTCTGAAATCTATACTATACGGGTTAATTTCCCCTTAGATTTTCCAGAATTATTAAGATATTGTTGATTACGTATGCATGCAAAATATAGGAATGCAACAAATAGAGAGCAAATAGAACAATCACTCACTAAACCACAATAACACCAAATATGACCTAACCGTTTTGGGAGAAAACCCAGCTGGAACGTGACACGTCTCTGCTCTCTTTATCTCTTAATGGAAATGGTGCAAATACAAAAGAGTGAGACCTATGGCCCATGGGCCACTACAAAACACAAACTCTTTATGTTTTGCCCTCTCTTTATCCACTCTTAAGTACTCTACTCAACTATAGAACAAAATGCACTAGAATAGTATCAAACCTGTTTTTCCTCCTAGTGGCCCATTTATAACATAGCCTCATAGCAATTAGAGGTTAAATTTCACCCATTCAACCTTGAAGAAAGTCGGCAGATGCTTGGACTTTCCAGAAAGTCGACAAATGCTCAGTATGCTCTATTTTGAAGACTCTGATGCCATGGGGCATCCTTTATATTGTATTTCTAACCCTGCTCGTTGTTATTTATTTCTATTGCTAAAGTAGTTTTCATTTATGCATTATATTTCATAGATTAAATTTCATTCGTGTCTCAAGATTAGATTTACATTTCATGCAAGTAGAATAGTTGCAGGTTAAAAAGCTTCTATTTCATGTACTTAATGTTATATGATAACTTTTGGATTATATTCGGATGGATGCTACATATGAATTTGTGTGTTGCTTGGGTGCGGATTCTGGATTCTCACATTTCTTCATTGAAGCAATGTGTCCCCAAGTAGAGCCAGATGCTGAAAACTCCATATCAACTACCCTATAGCAGTACACTTTTTCGCAAAGGGATTCCATCATGTTCGAGCATTCAGATTGTCCTAGATTCATCATCATAAATCGTCAGTTTGTCAGAGTTGTAAAACCAATCTGCAAAATTTTAAGGTAAATGATGCTAGTAAGGCCCTACATGTTTGTAACAACCTAGGTAAGAATATTATTTCAGCGACGAATTTCATCCTAGGAGGTTTTTAGTCTCACTGATTCATTTGTGTTTCTAAACACGGATGATCGACAGAGTTTTTCCCTCCAACCTCACCCCAAAGTTAGGGTGGAATTTATCGTCAAGCTCTTAGATGAGTCCTAGTGTTTTAGTCGAGTCTTTTGTAAAAATGGTTTGGGAATAATTTACGGCAATTTGCTAAATTCTTTTATTACAAATCACTTGGTCTACTAAATCATATTAAGTCGTGGAATTGGGTAATATATTCAGGGTTTATAACGAACAGTTGTTCCCCCTTTGAGGGTTGAAATGTAATTATCTTATGTAAAAATTATTTTGGTGCATGGTCCCTCATACTTAGACACCTAACTAAAATATAAGAGGGTGGAAAAATTATTAATCCTATCAAGTGTCAATTAATTAAATTTTCTGGCAAAAATAAATTAAAATCCTAAGACGGAAATTTAATTTATTAGAGTCAAAATTAAAATGCAAGAGAAATTAAATACTCCAAGTGGAAAAAATCGTGGGTATCAAACAAATTAATTTTTCGAGGTCCCCCACTAAGGGAATATTGGAAATTTCAAGAAAAATAGGACACTTCGACCTTGGTGGTTAAGTCAAAGTCAATTTTATGAGGAAATTAGTTCAAAATAATTATCTTTGAGCTAATAAAAAAGGGTTAAACGATAAATTCGAAAATTCCTCAAAAATAAAGATTTTCGACAGTGGAGATTAAAAGATGATCAAACATTTATCAACGATCGAGATTATTTTGACGAGGATCAGCCAAGCAGACGTTATTTTCCACTTGGAGGATTTCTTTATAAATTAGAAGCCATTTTCTTTTCAATGGACACAGAAAAATTTTGTAAAGAAGCATCTAAGGTCTTATATGAATTTAGTATTTTTCTCCTTATTTGCTTATTTAATAGAAAGAGGAAATTTCTAGATTTGTTTGGCATTAATTACTTCACTGAGATCATTTTTATTCACTATTGTCATAAGCATTACAGAGGATTGAAATCCATCAGTGATACTAGTACATCTTTATATGTTTTCTCTCTAAGCTAAGCAAAGAAAAAGAGATAAAGAATCTGGAATATTTTGTCATTATAACATAAAATTGCTCATTGTTGTCACAAACTCATTTGCTTCTCTTTTATCACTGAAACGTAAGTAAATCTGAATACATAAGTGGCTTTAAGTTCCTTCATTGATTCATAAAATTATTAACATTGGATAGGGAATATCTTGTTGGACATCTTGTTTACATCATTTGTATTTAAAGATTTCCGTCATTCTAGTTGATACAAGAGAATTGGTATAATTCTCATTTTGGTTTCATTGCTAATATATCTTACTGGAAAATAACCTTATAGTGGCAATTTAAGGGATTTGTAAGTCTTATTGTTTCAATCGAGCATCTCTTAAGTTGAATGGTCATTGGTATTTTCTTATTAGACAAGGGGATATTTTCTAATAATCATTGGCTAAGTGCTCTAATTGTTACTATTGACTTATATTGTTCCTATCTTAAGCATATTGATAAATCATTGTTGTTGTTGGACACACCTTAATATCAGTCTATCAATTGTCTTATGGTTAAGATTGACTTTTGATATCATCGTCAAGTACTTGTTTCTTTAACTCAAGATTATAACCTAAGAACTAAATCATTAAGTAAATCTTAGCCTAAGACTCACTCTCCGTCCTTGCATCGCATCCTAAGTTAATTTGCATTAATAACTTACCTCCAATCATAAGCTTCGTCGATAGACCTTTAGGGCCATCCTTCTCATCTAGCTTGAGGGACTTAGCAACTCTTCGGTGGTTAAGACGGTGACCTTGCAGTCGTCAGAGCCGCAGTCTTTGCACCACCGGAGGCATCGAGTGATAGGATCCTAACAGAAGGTATCGTTAATCAAGCCCTTGCTTGCTTCCTGTTGGTCTTCTTCCCACAACCTACCTTCGAGCCTAGCTTCAAGATAGTTAAGGGAAGATCATACTTAGACTAGGAATTTAATTAAAACTAACCAAGATCTTTTCATCACACCTAGGATTTAAGATTTTCATTTCATTTAGGTTAGTGAAACATCGAAGTAGCAGTTGTCCATCCGGTACTTGGTCTTAATTTTATAGTGCAAGAGTCTTGACTCCATAAGGCACTGGTCTCAAATATAAATTCAATCTAATCCTTAAAATCTTGCTATATTTAACCAAGTGCTAGATCACTCAACTGTGTCTCTCGGACTCGTTGGTTCCCAACTTTTCTTTCATCATTCCATTTTCCATAAGGTCTACCCCCCATACCCTGTTGTTGGGAGATAGCTAGAACGGAGAGGTTGGGGATCATGGTGACAACCCCCGACCTGAGGCAATGTCATAGTGCCTGAACAATTTGAGCGACAACACTCTCAAAAGAAGCTTGTGGCAAAAAAAAATAATAATAATTTATAGTAGGGGTGTTGTAAAGAAACTTTAGCCAGAGACTGAAGCAAAAAATGGAAGAACGGACAATGTGAAAACTTGCAACAACCTAGAGCAAGGACTGCTTGTTTGGTTCTAGAACAGAGGACCGAGAAGGTGCCAAAAGACTAAGCTCAGAGAAGAAGAAGCTTGGTGACGTACGTGTGGTAAGAAGAGGAGAAGCTTGCTACTGCAATGGTTGGCTGCAGCTCATAGTGGGCATGGAGAAGCTCACATAGGAAATATTGATGAAGACAATGGCAGACAGTCGAAGAGAAATTCCAAAAGGAAGCCACAACAATAGGAAAAATGATACCAGAATAAAGATTACAAAGCAGAAAATAAGTGAAGAAGAAAGAGAGAAAGAGTTGGTTGAGATGAAAGCAGAACTCAATAAGATAAAGCAGCGGTTACAAGAACAAATAAAGCAATGGAAGTGTTGACCACTGGAGTGGCAACTGATGATTATATGAAAACTCCATGTGTAACAAAGGACAGTTGTACCATCAAATATCATCATGTTACCAGAGTTTTTAAACTTTACTTCTACTTCTCATCATTTTCTATTGTACCCAAATTCCACATCTAGCGGGGAATTCTAATAAGTGATGGTAGTAATGATGAGTTTGAGTCATGTAATAGACCTAGGTAGCTTGGGACCTTGCCAACAAATTAATATTACTTTGGAAGGCTTTTTTCACTTGGTTAATTATAATTTCCCTACCAGGACTTAATAATTAATTGAGTTTTTTCCTCTAAATTTACCCCAATGCCGAAGTACGACATGATGGTGAGGCCTTAGGTAAGTCCTAGTGTCTAGGATCAATGTTTATTACCACACTAGATCATACAAAAAAAATCGTGGAATTTGGTTAGATCTAAGTAGTCATTTTTTAATTTTTTAGATTTCTCACAAGGCGGAAATTACAATAAAAATTGTATTTGTAATGTAATATTAGATGTTTAGAGAAGTTGTATGGGGTATGAATAATAAATTTACACCTCTCGCCCTAAAATTTCTACTATGACACACTTTGAGGGGTAAAAAATGTGTTTTGACCTCTCAAAACCCACTTATCCTAAGTTTAGTGAGAAATCTGACAATTAATTAAGCTACAAATTAAATAAGTGAAGAAAAATAAATATTCACAAATGCTAAATGTTGTGGAAATGAAGTGGAAAATTATGGAAGAGTTAAAGTGAAATCCAAAGGTGATATTTTGAATAAATTCAAAATAAATGTTTTGCTCATTGGATCAAGATGATCTTTAGATCGATCTCGCACCTCTCCGAAAGAGGAATCCACCAACTTCGAGTTGGTATGAGACTCTTTTTGAGTCCTATAGAGGTTTCGGACCTCTGGCTGAATTTGTCAGTCGGTGATGATGTCTTTGTGATTGACCTTGAGGTCCAAAACCTCACTATACCTGATCCCAAATCAAGTGGCTGGACCATGCCATCCTAGATAGAGAGTACAGCAATCTCTTATGCATCCATCAGTCTTTGCTACTAGTCTCTAGTTTTTCCCACCTCACTGACCAAATGAGAGGTACTTCCCATGAGTCTGAGAGTCAAATGGGTAGGATGCATACGGGGCACAGATCATGAGAGGTGAACCAACTCAACCATCATAACGGTGGGGTAGAAGCACACCGACAAGGTTCAGCAAGCCAAGCCATGTGGTTGGTTATAGCTCTGAGTAGCTATCCCCAAAGCCCTCCCAGAGCTCCAAGAGCTCATCATCCAACACGACCCTCAAAATAAGGTCGTTCCACGATACCAAGATTCTCGCGGAAGGTTAGGAACTTGACCTTCCCCAAGGGCTTTGTGAGAATATCCGCGACCTACTCATCAGTTCCTATATGATCGAGCTTTACGGCGCCTCGCTGTACCATATCCCGGATAAAGTGGTACCTGATATCAATATGCTTGGATCGATCGTGGAACATGGGATTCTCAGACAACCGAATCCCACTCTGGTTATCACAGAGTATCACGGTGGTATCTAGCACATGCCCGAACAGCTCACTGAAGATATTTCGCAACCAAACTGCTTCACAACAGGCCATACTTGTTGCAATTAATTCGGCCTCCGCGGTGCTCAAAGCCACCGACTTTTGCTTCCTGCTCATCCATGATATCAAAGCAAAACCAAGAGTGAAGCAGCATCCCGATGTGCTCTTATGATCCACCACACTGCCAGCCCAATTGGCATCAATATATCCGTGGAGTGTCACACTCCCGGCAGTGTATCTCAGCCCATTGGTTTATCGTGCCCCGAAGATATCTTAACAGATTCTTGGCACCAACCCAGTCAATGTGATGAGGCTCAACCATATGTTGACTCAAAGTGTTCACTGCAAAACATACATCTGGACGGGTGTTCACTAAGAACATTAGGGCCCCTACGAGTTGACGATACTCAGTAGGATTTGCTAGCAAAGGCCCAGCAGCGCTTCCACTCAACTTCTTAAATTTGAGCTCCATCAGTGTCGACACTGACTTACAGTCCACCATTCCAAATCTTTCCAGAAGCTTCACAATATATTTTCCTTGAGAAAGAAAAATATCGCGAAGTCTCTGCCAGACCTGCATGCCTAGGAAGTAGTGCATCAGTTCTAGGTCCTTCATCTCGAACTCAGCAGCGACCTCCCTATTGCACAGATGAATGAGAGGGCCAGCACCTGTCACAAATAGGTCGTCCACATACAACACCAAAATGAGAGGCTTTTCTCTATCAACCTTAAGTAAAGGTTCGGATCAGCATTACTACAAGTGAATCCCAGCTTCATCAGGTAGCTATCTATGTGATATTCCTAATTAGCACCGCTAATTGGAATATTTCATTTTTGTATAGTTTTGCCGCCTATAGTTAAAATTAATAAATAAAAGTGAGAAAGAGGGGGTCAACTCACTTTAATAAAATAAAGTGCTTCCTAGTAGAGTAACGTTGTAACTTAAAGGGAAGCCTTGGGGGTCCACACTTTGCATGAGAGAGGCCTCACGTAGGCTCTAGAAGCAACTGCGCAGGCATAGGAGGAGCTTATGGAGAAAGGGGACGCAGTTAGGGTTTTGAGAGGAGCTAGAACTATAAAAGGTGGGAGTTTCACCTCATTTGGCATTATTGATATGTTGTTGATATTGTGAGCTAGCCTTCTGTCTACTTGAGCACGTCGGTTGTTTAGTAGGTCTGCAGCACTGTTTAGTGCGACTGAGTGTCTCCGGTCGGAGATCTCGCCCTTGGCCCCGGGGGACTTCGAGTGCCTGCTCGGGCAAGGTATTCCTTCAGTTTCAGCAGTTGATTTGCAGGTGATTTGGGTGGACGTTTTGCAGAGGAGCTGGGCCCCATTGAGTGACTGCGTAGTCCTGGAGGGAGGACGCAGTTGGAGTTGGAGCAGCTTGGTTGCGGGGATTTTCGGGGAGTTTTCAACGTGTTTCAGCTTGGAGGGTTAGTCTTTTCAGTTGGAGGGTTTGCAGAGGGATTTGTGGCCCTTTTCCAGCCTTCTTCCTTTGGCATCTGCGCTGTGCTTGGGAGAGACAGTGTTTTCCTTGAGGAGGGTTTCTGGGGTGTTTTTCGGAGGTGGTCCATTTGCTTCATGGTTTCTGGGTTTTGTTCGGAGTAGAGAGTACAGGCGATCTACCGATTTTCAGCTCCTTCCGGCGAGGGGATCAGCCCCTAGTTCCAGTTCATTGCAGCAGCAGCATTCTACGGCAGATTCTTCCGGCAGTTGGGATGCAGCCTCTATAGCAGCCATTTCCTGTTCTGAGAGGGTTCTTCACTTGCCTTGTGCAAGGATAGGTGCACTTATTCTGATTATCTATTGTACCCATATATATATTCTCAGATTAATAAAATGGCTTAGCTGGTATTTTGATGAGTATTTGCTTCATGTACATTTCTAGCATTCTCTTTATTGTCGCATGATATTGTGAGCTCCAGTTCTATACCACTTGGTGTGTTCTCTATCACTCTTAGACAGAGTCTGGAAAGGGCCAGATAGCCTCCGAATCTCGTCCTCTTCTGGAGGCGACATATTCGGTAAACGCCCTCCCAGTCAATCTCTGGTAGGAGTTTTGGTGTGTTTTTGAGATATCCTGGAAACGGGATATTACAGTGGTATCAGAGCATAGTTCTGGCTCAGCCTGTGGAGCTAGCAGTCTATGACGCCAGGGGATAAACCCTACATCGGTTATAGAAGAAGGAGATACAGAAACGTTGAGCGTAGGTGGGAGAACCCCTACGGAGAGGGGGAGCCGGTGACAGATTCCGATCAGGAGCAGCCTGAGACAGATTCAGAGCAGGAGCAGCCTGCGGGGTACGCAGAACAGTGGGGTCCTATGGCAAACGAGGAGGACTCGAGGAGATTTAGAGAGGCACTCCTCCAGCACATGCAGGAGGTGACACAGAGATTCACGGCATTAGAGGTCAAGCAGCGGGAACCCCCAGGGGTTTTCAGATCGGTGAGGGGTCGGGTACGTCCCATCATGTGCAGGTGCATGATGCTATCCCCATCATAGCATCGCATGCACCCACGCGATCCACCATGCCCACATTCCTAGCAGAGGATGCAGGGGCAGCAGCACAGCGAGAGCCGGAGCCGGGCCACATGGGTGACTATTTTGCAGAGTACCAGGCATACGGGCGGGAGTTCATGGAGGCTCTCTCGTTCAGAGACTTTGTCCAGCTCCAGCGGGACAGTAGACCCCGCGATCATCACCGGGGGCACCGACATCATCATGATGGAGACTACCACCGCACAGCTAGTAGATTTCATTTGCCCACGTTTGATGGTTCATCAAACAGTCCGGCAAAGTCTTGGGTGGAGAAGTTGGACATCTATTTCCAGCTTAACCAGATGTCGCAGTCAGAGGCCATTAAGGTGGCAACCTTACATCTGGATGGTGAGGCCCAGGACTGGTGGTTTCATGGGATGACGACACTCGGGCATTCTACAGTGACGACATATGCCGAGTTTACCAGGAGGGTGATAGAGCGTTTTGACAGGAGGGAGCCGGAGCAGCACTTAGTTGAGCTGACAAAGCTCAAGCAGACTGGGAGCCCAGAGACGTACATTTCAGACTTCTTGAGGATTTCCGTGATGGTGCCTGACCTATCCGCGGCTCGGATGGTCTACATGTTTGTGGAGGGGTTGACAGAGCCACTACGTGGCCTAGTCCGGTCGACTAGACCAGCTACACTTCAGGATGCCATCAGCAGGACTCGGGATTTACAGGATGTCTTACCCAGGACTCGGACACCTTACCCCCAGAGACAGGCCTTCCAGCCTAAGGGGAAGGACACGAGGGTTCTGCTTCCCAAGGCGCATCCTGGGCGAGGGCAGGATGATGATGAGGCCAGGAGAGAGCTGAGAAGGAAGCGGTTGTGCTTCACTTGCCAGGAGCCATGGGCACCGGGACATAGATGTGCTGCGGGGAAAGCACATTTCATTGAGGTCTTCTCCGAGAGCAGCGGGGAAGAGAATGAGGGGAATGACGTGGAGATAGGAGATTGTTATGCAGTGCAGGATACCTTGCCACCTCCACCACCCGCAGCAGGTGGTGCACCATTTGCACCCACTGGAGGAGCTCTAGCCGCCTTGCGGGGAGTTCCCAAGTATTTGACGCTGCGCGTACGGGGGACAGTACGTGGACAGCGGGTCTCGGTCTTGGTTGATAGTGGGGCCACCCACAACTTTATTGATGCGCAGATGGTTGAGCGGAGAGGCATACAGACTGAGAGTTTTGATGGATTTTCCGTTTTGGTTCCAGGAGATCAAACTATGGTATGTGCTCGGTATGTCCCAGAGTTATCAGTGACGATGGGCACTTATACATTGACAGATCATTTTTTTGTGGTGGATATCCCGGACACCAACATGATATTGGGTGTCCAGTGGCTCATTACTCTGGGGAAGGTCACGACAGATTGGAAGGCCCTAGAGATGGAGTGGGATGATCCCAAGACAGGGAGGCATGAGAAGATACAGGGACAGCACACATACCCGCCTCAGACAGTGTCGGCACATAGGATGGAGGCGACCTTCCGTAAGGGAGACATAGAGTGGGCCGTAGAGTTGCGAGCTTCAGAGGCAGTGGATACAGGTCAGACAGTGCATCCTGAGCTACAGTCTATTCTCGACAGGTATGCCGCAGTATTTGGGGATATTCCACCAGGGCAGCCACCGGATCGGGGGTTTGAGCATACTATTGAGCTTGAGCAGGGTATACAGGCGGTGATCACCACACCGTATAGGCATCCCAAGGCCTATCGAGATGAGATAGAGCGTGCTATTCAGGAGTTGCTAGCCCTTGGTCACATTCGGCCGAGCACGAGTCCTTTTGCTTCTTCCGTGGTGTTGGTGAAGAAGAAGGACGGCACATTGCGGATGTGCATTGACTACAGGGCTCTGAATAAGAAGACCCTGAAGAACAGGTACCCCATCCCCAGGATCGATGAGCTGATGGACGAGTTGAGAGGAGCACGATTCTTCTCAAAGATTGACTTGAGATCCGGGTACCATCAGATACGCGTGAGGGAACGGGACATTCCCAAGACCGCCTTCAGGTGTCATTATGGGCACTTCGAGTTCCTGGTCATGCCTTTTGGGCTGACCAATGCACCCGCTACCTTTCAGTCGTGCATGAACCACATTTTCAGGGGTCATCTGAGGAAGTTTGTGCTGGTCTTCTTCGATGACATACTTATATATAGCAGGACTTGGGAGGAGCATCTCCAACACATTGAGACAGTCTTGCGCATCTTGGAGGAGCAGCAGTTCTATGCCAAGCTCTCCAAGTGTGAGTTCGGCTTGACGGAGATGCTGTACTTGGGGCACATTATAGGAGTGGACGGGGTGAGAGTGTTGAACCTTTAGTTAAACTGAGAGGGGGGGGGGGGGTGAATCAGTTTAACACCTTCATTTATCTTTTAAAACTTTTCATTAAACTTATTTACACCTTCATTTCATATCCAATTTAATATGTGAGTAATCTTGGAATGTAAGCAACAGGTATTAGTATAATATAACAGTAGAGTTAATATGAGAGCAGCAGGTATTAAGCAGATGATACATATCAGATCAATACATAAATATCATACACAGAGACACCAGATATAAGTGGAAACCCATAAAGGGAGAAAACCACATCTTATTGTTGTTGTGATGCAAAGGCAAGCTCCAACTCCCTCTCACCACTGTTTTTCTGCAGGCACACTACAGGAGGCTTCAACCTCAATTATGCAAGCTACAACTTGCAAGGAAGCACCAACTCCCTTCAATTTTCTGTAGGCACCAACCTACAGGAGGCTCCAACCTCAGTCAGCTACAACTGACAGCTATCAAGCTGCAACTTGATAGGGAAGCTCCAACATCCTCAATTTATCAAGGCGAAAGTTTCAGCAGTTTACCTCGGATATCGACCTGTTCGCCAGCTTCTCCTTGTTACGCACTTTTTTTTTTTTAATCTTCTCTGCCTCACTCTTCTATATTAACGCTTCTCTTGATTTCTCTCTCTCCCTCTTTTTTGAATATCAAGACGATATTGTTATGGAATTTCCTCACCTCTTGTTTGTATTCGCAGGTCGGGAAATGGAAAGTCATGTCTCTTTTCCTTCTGCCTTCTCACTCCTTTTATCAGCTTACTCAGAAATTGTAACTGTAGGTGTCAATTTTAACATTACAGTGGGAGTTTGTTTTCCCTCGGAGACTTGCCAATGCATCACAAACAATAAAAACAATTAAAATATTTACATTCATATTACAAAGTGAACTCTAGCTCAACTCATTTAGTCTTTTGAATCGATGCGCATTTGTCTTTTCTTTGGCTGTCTTTGTCCTTTTTGTGACTGTGTTTTATCTCCTCTCGGCTCTATTTGCTTTTCTGTCCTCTGTGGGGTTGTAACAACTGCATACGTGTAACTCTGCCTTTTAAATAAATGAAATGCAATTGCTGACTTTTTAAATCAGGGAAATTCCAACCCTTTTCTTGCCACGAGTGTCTTGTTGATGTGGAAGTTCCACAGGCGGAACGAACATAGATCATAGTCGTTGTATATTAATAATCGCCCTCCCATTAAGCTGAGGCCCGAGGGTTCACAACCCATGTGGCATATTTTAATACAACTGCAACCGTGTTTTATATATCTAACAACAATCATTTTATACATAAACAATCGCCCTCCACCTTAAGCCTTTGGTCTTATACTACAATCCAATAAGTCGAATCACAACCACTAATATATGAAAGGGTCGGGCCCCACATCTCCGTCGGCGGATCGGTGGTGTCAAACGAAAACTTGCGATTGCGATTGATCAAACGGATGTGATGACCACATAAAATATGTCTCATAGCGCAATCGGGTCCGAAATTTGAACAAATGCAATCGGGGCGCATAATAGAAAAGTTTCGATTGCGATCAGAACACAGATGCGATTTGTACATATTAATTCCCGCACATAACAGGATCAGGTCCGCCACTTCAATCGCAGCATATTAAAAAAGACTTGCAATCAATCGGAAAGACCCGATTGCGATTAAGATCCCAGACGTGATTGAACCGATTAACTCCATCGTATAACTGCCATCAAGTCCGCCACTTGATCGGAGCATATACAAAAGACTTGCGATCAATCGGAAAGTTCCGATTGCGATTAAGATCCGGACGCGATTGAACAAATTAACTCCATCGTATAAGCTGCCATCGGGTCCACCACTTGATCGGAGCATATTACAAAGACTTGCGGTCAATGGAAGTTCCAATTGCGATTAAGTTCCGGACGCGATGGGGCAGAGTGCTCCATCGTATAATTCCCATCGGTCTGCCACTTGATCGGAGCATATTACAAAACTTAATGATTGAACCTTGTCTCCGATTGCGATTGGGTGAGGGGGTCCCACCTTATAAGCCTTTTCGTTTGATAGAACCTTTGGTTATATAGATATAAGCGCTCGCTTGTATATAATAATCTCTGTATTAATATATATATATATATATATATATATATATATATATATATATATATATATATATATATATTTTGCCGCTGGAGTGAAGCGATTCCCGGAATAATGTTTGTATAAGTTATATGTATAATGCCGTTTGAAGAGTGCGATTCCCGGAATACGTTCTGTATATGTTTATATATATTCTTTGCCACTGGAGTGAAGCGATTCCCAGAATAATGTTTGTGTTATATTATATGTATAATGCCGGCCGGTTGGAGTGTGCGATTCTCGGAATTATACATACAACTGTATCTGCCGGCTTGGGCGATTCTCGGAATTTTGTAACGGCTCTGCTTCTGCCTCTGCCTCTGCTGCTCCTGTCGCTCTGCCTCTGCCTCTATTGCTGAGATAACGGTTCTGCCTCTATTGCTTTCACTGTGCTTCTTTTGCCTTCCTCTGCTTCAGCGCTGCCTCCTTTGCCTGAGTGCTGCCTCCTTTGCCATCAATGACAATATTTCCAACAGAGAGTCCACGAGGAGAAGATCAGGGCCATCAGAGATTGGCCAGAGCCGAGGAATGTGACTGAGCTTCGGGGATTTATTGGCATTTGCACATACTACAGGAAGTTCGTCAAGGGCTTCTCACAGCTTGCTGCACCCCTCACAGATTTGACGAGGAAGGGGGCATTCAATTGGTCGGACACAGCACAGCGAGCTTTTGATAAGCTCAAGGAGGTGATGAGCAGCTGCCCCGTGCTGGCATTGCCTGATTTCACACAGCCATTTGTCCTCGAGTGTGATGCATCAGGAGAGGGGATTGGTGCAGTTTTGATGCAGGGCGGTCACCCGATAGCTTTTGAGAGCCGGAAGCTCCTTCCGCATGAGAGGTTGTATTCCATATACGACAAAGAGATGTTGGCCATCATGCATGCATTGGCCAAATACCGGCAGTATTTAGTGGGCAGCAGATTCAGGGTGAGATCAGATCACAACAGCCTCAGGTACTTTTTGGAGCAGAAGCAGTTGCAGGAGAGGCAGCAGAAGTGGATCAGTAAGATCCAAGCCTATGACTTTGACATAGAGTACGTCAAAGGCAAGAATAACGTGGTAGCTGATGCCCTTTCCCGTAGGCCGGCCACGTTATCTCTTATGAGCTTGGACGCTGATTGGAGGGCTCGACTGCTGGTAGAGTACTCCAAGGACAGGTTTGCGTGTGAGGTGTTGGATGGGCAGGTAGCAGATGACAGGTACAGGGTGGTCGACGAGATCATCTATTACAGGGACAGGATCTTCTTGACTGAGGGATCTCAGCTCAAGAAGAAGATACTACAGGCTTCACACGATTCTCCTTTGGCGGGCCATCAGGGGTTCACCAAGACATACAGGGCTATCAGGGAGAGGTTCTCATGGAAGGGCCTCAAGGAGGACGTACTCCAGCATGTCAGGGAGTGCGATGTTTGCCAGAGAAACAAGGGGGAGATGAGCCATCCTGCAGGGTTGTTGCAGCCTCTTCCCATTCCAGAGGGGAAATGGGAGAGCATATCGATGGACTTCATCATAGGGTTGCCCATGGTACAGGGCAAGGACTGCATCTTTGTCGTCGTTGACCGACTGACGAAGTATGCTCATTTTTTCGCCATATCCGCGCACCACACAGCAGCACAGGTGGCTGAGCTGTTCTTCAGAAAGATTTTCAGGTTACATGGTCTACCTAAGACCATTGTCAGTGACAGGGACATCCGTTTCATGGGCGGATTCTGGCTGGTGGGGACAAAGTTGACACCGAGCACTAGTTATCACCCCCAGACGGACGGACAGACAGAGATAGTTAACAAGTGGCTGGAGAGCTACTTGCGTAACTATGTCAGTGGGCAGCAGAGGGCATGGTTGAAGTGGCTGCATCTGGGAGAGTACTGCTACAAAACGACGCATCACATGTCCATTGGTATGTCACCTTTCTATGCTTTATATGGATATCATCCTTTATCTTTTGTGGACATGATGTTTGGTGCTAGTAGGGCTCCGAGAGCCAAGATATGGATCCAAGAGAGCCAAGATATCCTCCGAGCTCTCAAGGATAACATAGCCACAGCACAGAATCAGCAGAAGATGTATGCTGATAAGGGTAGGGTGGAGAGACACTTTGAGGTAGGAGACTTGGTCTACCTGCGACTACAACCATACCGACAATCTTCACTTAAGCAGAAGGAGGCTGAGAAGCTTAAGCCCCGTTTTTATGGGCCATACAGGGTGATACGCAGGATTGGGCAGGTTGCATATGAGTTGGAGCTGCCCCAAGGCAGCAAGATCCATAACATTTTTCATGTATCATGCCTGAAAAAGGCATTGGGCCAGCAGGTGACAGTCACAGATGAGCTACCACCCATGGATGATGAGGGGCATCTGGTGTTGCAGCCGGAGGCTATTATTGATACTAGGGAGAGGCAGCTGCGGAGCAGGACGATTCGGGAGTTCTTGGTGAGGTGGAAGAACTTGCCGGATGAGGATGCCACTTGGGAGGATGAGAAGATTTTGCAGCATCCATCACTTCAGTTGCTTGAGGACAAGCAACGTTCTGCCGGGGGAGACTGTAATATTCCTAATTAGCACCGCTAATTGGAATATTTCATTTTTGTATAGTTTTGCCGCCTATAGTTAAATTAATAAATAAAAGTGAGAAAGAGGGGATCAACTCACTTTAATAAAATAAAGTGCTTCCTAGTAGAGTAACGTTGTAACTTAAAGGAGAAGCCTTGGGGGTCCACACGTTACATGAGAGAGGCCTCACGTAGGCACTAGAGGCAACTGCGCAGGCATAGGAGGAGCTCAAGGACGCAGTTAGGGTTTGAGGGGAGCTAGCACTATAAAAGGTGGGGGTTTCACTCCATTTGGCATTATTGATATGTTGATGATATTGTGAGCTAGACTTCTGTCTACTTGAGCACGCCGGTTGTTTAGTCGGTCTGCAGCACTGTTTAGTGCCACTGAGTGTCTCTGGTCGGAGATCTCGCCCTTGGCCCCGGGGGACTTCGAGTGCCTGCTCGGGCAAGGTATTCCTTCAGTTTCAGCAGTTGATTTGCAGGTGATTTGGGTGGACGTTTTGCAGAGGAGCTGGGCCTCATTGAGTGACTGCGCAGTCCTAGAGGGAGGACGCAGTTGGAGTTGGAGCAGCTCGGTTGTGGGGATTTTCGTGGAGTTTTCAGCGTGTTTCAGCTTGGAGGGTTAGTCTTTTCAGTTGGAGAGTTTGCAGAGGGATTTGTGGCCCTTTTCCAGCATTCTTCCCTTGGCATCTGCGCTGTGCTTGGGAGAGACAGTGTTTTCCTTGAGGAGGGCTTCTGGGGTGTTTTTCGGAGGTGGTCCATTTGCTTCATGGTTTCTGGGTTTGGTCCGGAGCAGTGAGTACAGGCAGTCTACCGATTTTCAGCTCGATGGGTGAGGTCGGCCCTAGTTCGGTTCATTGCGGCAACGGCGGCTTCTGGCCAGATTCTTGGCGGGTTAGGATGAAACTCTGCAAACCATTCTGCACAATTACCTGAGAGGGTTCTTCACTTGCCTGGTGCAAGGATAGGTGCACTTATTCTGATTATCTATTGTACCCATATATATATTCTCAGATTAATATAATGGCTTAGCTGGTATTTTGATGAATATTTGCTTCATGTACATTTCTAGCATTCTCTTTATTGTCGCATGATATTGTGAGCTCCAGTTCTATACCACTTGGTGTGTTCCCTATCACTCTTAAACAGAGTCTGGAAAGGGCCAGATAGCCTCCGAATCTCGTCCTCTCCTGGAGGCGACATATTCGGTAAATGCCCTCCCAGTCAATCTCTGGTAGGAGTTTTGGTGTGTTTTTGAGATATCCTGGAAACGAGATATTACAGGAATAAAGTGTTGATCTAGGTTAAGTTTGTGCCCTAATTTGTTGATGAATGAAACTAGGTCAAATTATTGCATGCATTACTCGTATTATGATATATGAATGACAATCCCCTTGGTGAACTCATGTTAGCTCTCCCAGAAATTTAATCCCTCACAAAGGTGATAGCTAGGGTTTTGATGCTAGGGCATCAAAATATCCTTACTCCTTTGCAAAAATAAATCAATTTTAAGGTCCTATAGACTCCATTGACCCTAGGACTAGGCACTGGCCTTACTTTTATGTGATCAATTTAACTTTTTATCCATAAATTCTCTTTCTCCTTCTCACCCTAATTTAGTCCCCACAATGCCAAACGTCCAAGCTAGGGCTTGGTGTGAATTCCTAGACAGGAGGAATTTTAATTGTTGGAAAGTCTAATATCAAGGGTAGGGTGGTTGCCACAAAGTCACCAACTTTGGTAAGCATTCATTCCAATTTTATCCATAAATTACCTTGCCCTAGTTTTTTCAATAAGGTAAACCCTACCTTAGGTTTTAGCTTCAACTTGGGGGACTTTTTGAGAGTTACATGTGCTTTGTCCTTGTTAAAAATACATTGTTGGAAACCCTTTCTCCTTGCCTTGACCTTTGTCCATCCCAACACTCAACCTACTAATCAAACCCTAGGTCTTGTGTCTCAAATTCGACCTCTTTTGGAAATGTGAATTACCTTATTTAATTGATTAGAGCCTTGTACTTAAGTTGTGCCTTTTCCAAGAAAGCCTTATATTCACCTTGTACCCTCACCCTTATGTTGAGAATTTGGAGGGCTAGAGATTTATTCAAATTCTCTTCTTGATAATTACTTGTGAGCTTACTTGAGTTACTTATGTCTTCTCTTCTCTAGCCTAGTTAGTCTTTCAAAAAGTCAATTATCAAAAATACACGATACAAAATTAGGCTCCTAGAGCCAGGACAAAACGTCTCCCTCTTGGAGAAGAAAACCCACGAAAAATTCTTCTTATAGATTTCCAGATGACAAGTATCGTGACCCAACTTAGATCCTTGACCTATATATGCATTCAAGACCTTGTCCTTACTTCTTTGATGTCCTTCAATGTTGATCCTTCTTTCATTCACTGATTTGCACTGACTGATTTGTACTGTTCTGCACCAGCACTTCCCTTGTAGACGATTGAAACTTTTGTTACTTTATATATATATATATATATATATATATATATATATATCAGCTGTACTTTCTCCCAGAATCTAAATGCTTCTTCTCTTTGTAAACCACTATTCCAATCTTCTGGTGGATAATCTGCACTCTTGTTTCAGCAAACTGCAACTCCTTTTTATATCAAGATATCACAGTGATATGTGTATCTTACACAGCCTTAAAAACGCACTGCATCTCACTCAAATCCGCACTGCACTTCAGGTATATAAACATTGTCCTTTAATTACCCTTTAACATCCACATTGAAGATCTTATCAAGAATCCGCAGACTGTTTCATATATGACCGCAATTTCGATTTGGATATCACCGTAAATACTCAGTTGGATATCACCGCAAATCTCAGTTGAATATCACCGCAATTCTATATTGATGACCACATTATACTTCAGGTATAACCGCATTATTCTTCAGGTGTAATCGCATTACTCTTCGGGTGTAATCGTATTACTCGTCAAGTGTAATCACATTGCTCTTCAGGTGTAATCATATTGCTCTTCAAGTGTAATCGTATTACTCTTCAGGTGTGACCGCAAATCTTTGCCATCCCTTATCTGCAGATCAGTGGTATATATACAGACAGTCTTACTATCTTTAGACCAACCACTAATTATGTTGGTAAGCCGGCTAATCATTTGATTGGAGGCCAACTTCAACACATCGTAACATAGTTTAACTTTGATGCAGGGATTCTGCAATAAAAAAGATCCTTGCGCATAATAGAGTGTGTGTTCCCATTTTATGAAATCTTCAATCAAAATCGTCATTTATAACCACATTCAATTCAACTCAAAATATATATAAAGGAGAGAGAACCGAAAAAAAACAAAATACTTGCTTATAATAATACAAGAAAATTACATATTCAAATCATTTTGGCTGAACATTACAATTGTTGGCCTCTCGGCTCTCGCCCTTTACATAAACTCTCACACCATTTCTCTCTATCTCTCTCTCTCCTATTCCATTCTCTATGTGCCCCTATCCTCACACAAAGCTTTACATTTATACATAATTATGGATTAATTCCAATCCATGATTTCCTCCACAACTATCTCAACCAAACTCTAAAATAGATTTATTCCTTTTTTGACTCAACTAAGTTCCATTTAAGGAATTCATAATCCCTAAATTATCTATCCAATCCAACTCCACTCATATTCTCAATTAATTTAAGAGAATATTTACAATAAATTTCACACTCACGTTTTCCTCTCAATTTATTTTTTAAAATGTACATAATTTATAAAATAATTACAAAAAACATCACTCCACTAAATCACACAAATAAATAATGAAAATTAAGCTCGATGCTCCTGCATCAGACTCCCCATTTAGAGAAGTCTCCATAGAATCCTGTCTATGAGGTCTGTCACTTTCTTCTAATAATGCGATAGCCACAAGTTTCAAAAACTTGCTCCCTCCAAGATTCCAAACTCTGTTTTGCCGCTGGTCTTTTAAAGTATCAACTCTATTTTGTAAATTTGCACAGAATTTCCAGAATAGTATTTTCAGAATACCATTGAATGTAACTCTCGCTTTTCCATACCACATCATCTTTATTTCGAAAATTACAGACTCGTGTAGAATCACTGATACCCATTCCTCTGGTTTCCAAACTCTGAAAGAATCTCAAATTGGTTGTACATCAGCATCACTCATTATATCAACCGCATTCCATCGGCCTCTCCAACAATTTCTTTCGCCAATTCCTCGGAGTAATTCCTCTTTGTCTGATGCTTTCGTCTCCAATTGCGCTGAACACTCAACTTCCTGAAATGAAGAATAATCAAGAATTTCTCCTTGATCACAACTATAGTCATTGACTGCTCCTATAGTAACAAATTTCTCATCCAGTGTTGTACCTACATTCATCAACAAACTATTAATTTTAAAAAGATAAGACCTTTTGGCCTCTTTTGATGCTTCAAGCACCAATCTCCCATCATAGACTTTCTGGATTTCAGTAGATCCTGTTTTGAATCACTGGTTGCTTCCATCTTTATCCTGTTGGATTAATACTATTGTTTCCTTTATGTCTCTAAGGACATAAATTTCTTGCTGCTCCTGATCTTTCGTCTCATCTCCAAATACTTTCTGCTCAATTTCTCTGATTTCAACATCATATTTATTAATGTTGCTTTTTGTACGTACAACCACATTATTATTTGAAGAGTTAAAAAAATCACTTAACTCTATAAATGTTAGAAACATTTCATCCTTATCATGCATGGTAACTGCAATCTCTTCTCTATCAGGTTCTGCAAGTTTCACTTCTCCCTCGGGTTCCTTGAGCCATCTTTCCAAGAATTCTATTTCCATGTGAAATCTTTCCAGCATTTCATCACAACCATCCTTCCCAATTTCATTCTTCCTCTGACAATCCTCCTGAGTTATCCTGTTTTCTGTATCATCACATTGCAAAATTCTTTCATCAATTTCATTAAACAAATTCATTTGTTTACCTCCTTGGAATATCACTTCGGCATTTTCATTATGCTTCTGCTCCATAACAGCTTCAATTGGTTGTCTTACACCAAACAAGAATTCATCTATGAATTCTTTCTGTTGCAACAAATCAGTACCTTCCTCCTTTGAAAGGCATTCTCCTTCATGTTGTAAAATGTAACTAGGTCGGTCTTCATGTTGACTATGTAATTATGAAAAGAAGGAGACAAAGATAAACAGCCTATAAACAGTGGACAAGATGCTGGAGATAAACCTTATAAAGTCGGCTTGAAAAATGTTGGAAAGATCGGCTCAAATTATGTCCCAACAGTTCACTTAATAGGTTGGCTAATTATAGGGTCGAATAACTATAAATAGGCCAGAAAACTTCGCATAAATGACAATGAAAAGAACAGAGATATGTCTGAGATTTTCGGTCAATAAGAATTGCAGACTTGTCTAAGGTTGTACAGCAGATAAAAGAATGTGGATCACCTAAGTGTTTGCGGACAAGACTGAGGTTGACAGTGTGAAAAGGGAGCAGCTAGTGCGGATATATCTAAGGTTATATAACATCTAAAAGGCTGCGGACATAAGGACAAGTTCAGTACAACTTGAAGTATAACTTACTAAAGGTACGATGATGATGACTGAAGGTTCGATGATGATGACTGAAGGTCCAATGATGATTGAAGATGCACATTGACTGAAGGTTCGATGATGACTGAAGGTACACATTGACTGAAGGTTCGATGATGACTGAAGGTACACATTGACTGAAGGTTCGATGATGACTGAAGGTACACATTGACTGGAGGTGCGGAAAGAGTACAGTACGAACATCTCTAATTGTAAAGTATCTAAGGCAAGAACTTGTGAAAACAGTGATCTAAATGTGGTAGAAAGTGAGGAAGGTAAATCTCTGATTTACCTTCCTAACTACATTTCAAGATGTTCGGTTACAAGTGAAAACTATTTTGTCTCTACATTTGACTAGTGCTTTGATAATTGACTTGATGAAAGATTAATTAAGTGAAATAAGAATACATAAGCAAGCTCACAAGTAATTATCAAGAAGAGAATTTGAGTTAATCACTAGCCCTACAAATTCTCAACATGGTATCAGAGCTATGGTGCTAAAGAAGGGCATCTAATCAAAGAGACACTCAAGGATCAGTTTTCAAGAATGGCATCTAAGCAAGGTAAAGGGTGTCAAAGCAATAAGCATCAACTTTTTTGATCACTAAATTCGACTACAATTCAAATACCTTCAAAAGGATGTATGGTGCCATTCCCTACTGTAGATCTCAGTGCCAATTGGAGCTTAGAACCTGGGCAAAGCTTCGACACCACAGTGAAATATCCTCACTGTTTCAGCACTATAACATAGTGAAGTTTCCTAGGTATAATTCGGATGGGTTAATACAGATCGAATTCCCTGAATTTTCAAAGATCAATTACAATCCTAAGAACATAGTTCAGAAATTGCAGTCTCAGTGATACATTCTCGGATCACTTACAGCTCAAACATCATCTCAAATTCGGTGCAATTGCAGTAACTAAAGCTTTGAACAAAAGTATCTATGTCTCGATGGTATCTCTATTGTTTTAAGTGCACACACAGTTCAGACAATAGATACAATTTGGGGATATGATGAAGACCATAGTTCGGTGAAAAACCATTCACTCTCAGTGCTATTACAACTAAAGCAATGAAGTTGAAGACTCGTCACTTATCAAGTAAGTATTTTCATTCTATAATCAAATTTGGTTAAATGACTTTGTTTTTGCAGGGAGTTCTATGAGCTGGTTGGGCTACCAAGAATCCTTGCATAAGGAGGATAGTCACAGTCCTCGAAGAAAGTAAAGTCATGGAAAGACTATATAGGTCAAGATTTATCTGAATACATGGAAAGGGATAGAAGGGCTCAAAGGATTCTTATGGAATCAGTCAAAGTCCTCACATCCCTCTGTCTATGAAGAATTGGAGACATCAAGAGAACACATGATAAGCTGAAAGAACTATTCTATGCAATATATAAGGTTTTGTCACTTAGACCCGATTTACACAAAATTGAGGTATCAAAGAATGAAGGGATATCAACTGTGCGATTTGGAAAAGATGATAAGATGGACAACATAACAAATAGACAAGAAAATTACCTCATTCAACTTGTGATCTCTATGCTAGATGGAAAAAGACAAATCTAGGGCAAAAATGTTGAAGGATAAAAGACTCAAACATTCACAGAAGAAAAAGGAAAGTTTAAGTGGGAGACTTATAGACATTACAAGAAAGTTGGTCCTAAAGGGACAATCTCAATAGGAGAAAGAAAAAGAAGATTCAAAGAAAATCTCACAAACTTATGAATAAGAAATTGACTTCTGTTGGTTATATGATAATGTAGCATCCTGATCTAAGCATGGCAGGAGCTCCCGGTGAATCAGCTCCGGGAAAACCTCTCTGACAAACATTACTAATGTAAAGCAATCATCAAGAGCAAGGGTCATCATGGAAACATATTTCTGGATGTGATGACATATTGATGAAGCAGGCCAAGGGAATGAAGCTCTTCATTCTTGAGAAATTGCTACAGGATGACTCAAGGGAAAAAGGTATGAGGTATGTATATATTTATATGCTGACAATGGATGTTTTGAAGTCATGTCATGTGGTTGCAGGTAATGGACTTCTGTACTTAGAAGTATGATCTATGAAGGAGTATCTCTCAATGCACAGACAGATGAAATCAACATAATATGTCCTCATGGAATATGAGGTGGTTGTATGTGAACGAGAAACTAGGAAAGTTGTACGTTCCTGGGAATCAAGAATGTGCGAAGAGGAAGAGATCATGAAATGCAACCATGTCCAGACGCAGTTATCATCCGGAGGCCAATAAGATGTGACTAGGAGATCTCCTGGAAAGATATGTAGACTCTGACGGAAATCTAGAAAAGAAGAAGACCCTTGGAAAAACATATCATTAGGAGATGTGTCAATCTGTATGAAGGATGCCGATGCTTACAGGAAGATGTCATGATGAAAGATCATCACTGAGGTAACTTTTTTTTTAAAAGGTTCATATGTTAATGTTTATTTGGATGAATTTGTGTAGGGTTGCTAATCATGAGAAAGGATGTATGATCCTAGGAGATGATTCGAAGGAAAGCAGCATGGCACAATATTGGACCAGATAAGGAAGTCTGGTGAATCACTCTGATAGCTGACAAGACTCAGGATGGAAGTAATGAATGATCTGTGCCCTATGAAGCTAAAAGATGGAGATTCCTCAATACCGAAATCCATGACATCGAGGACAGAAATTCTTCATGAGCAGTTGGGTGTCTCACCATTGCCGCTGGAGGTCCCTAGTTAAGAGGGAGCTTGATGGTAAGTTTCTTACTTGGAAGAAACTTGGTAATTCCTAAGGATGAGCTTAGGTACATTCTTTGTATAAGAATGAGTACATTCCCTTGTGGAATAGGTCCTCCCTGGGAGGGAGAGATAGACACATCATTCTGGTCTTTGAAAGACAGAATGGAGGATTGGGTAAGCATCTAGCATTCGATACTCTTTGAGAATGTGATCGAGCATTGAAGATAAGAGTAGTCGGGGACCGACATTCTTTGAGGGCTAGTTCCCCAAGAGAAGAATAGTCCAGGAAGGTCATACTTTGGGAACACCCGAGTGGAGTATGTACCTTGGAGAGACAATGACGAAGGTGTCTATAAGTCATGTGTCTCGCCAGCATTGAAGCCCATTTTCTCGTTGAAGAGATGGGGCTGTTAGTCAAGGCCTTGCACTAGTACAATGTTGGTTGAAACGATGCTATACAGATGCGATTACCAATCTGATTTTTCTTATGAGATTATTTAGTTTGAAAGTGATCATGTAACTATATGAATACCTCCCTAGTTAAGAGGGAGTGTTGTAAAATGTAACTAGGTCGGTCTTCCTGTTGACTATGTAATTATGAAAAGAAGGAGACAAAGATAAACAGCCTATAAACAATGGACAAGACTCTGGAGATAAACCTTGTAAAGTCGACTTGAAAAATGCTGGAAAGGTCGGCTCAAATTATGTCCCAACAGTTCACTTAATAGGTCAGCTAATTATAGGGTCGAATAACTATAAATAGGCCAGAAAACTTCGCAAAAATGACAATGAAAAGAATAGAGATATGTCTGAGATTTTTGGTCAATAAGAATTGCAGACTTGTCTAAGGTTGTACAGCAGATAAAAGAATGCGGATCACCTAAGTGTTTGCGGACAAGACTGAGGTTGACAGAATGGAAAAGGGAGGAGCTAGTGCGGATATATCTAAGGTTATATAACATCTAAAAAGCTGCGGACATAAGGACAAGTTCAGTACAACTTGAAGTATAACTTACTAAAGGTACGATGATGATGACTAAAGGTTCGATGATGACTGAAGGTACACACTAACTGAAGGTTCGATGATGACTAAGGTTACACATTGATTGAAGGTTTGATGATGACTGAAGGTACACATTGACTGAAGGTTCGATGATGACTGAAGGTACATAAGGACTGAAGGTGCAAAAAGGGTACAGTAAGAACATCTCTGATTGTATAGTATTTAAGGAAATAACTTGTCAAAACAGTGATCTAAAGGTGGTATAAAGTGAGGAAGGTAAATCAGAGATTTACCTTCCTAACTACATTTCAAGATGTTCAGTTACAAGTGAAAGCTATTTTGTCTCTACATTTGAATAGTGCTTTGATAATTGACATGATGAAAGATTAATTAAGTGAAATAAGAATACATAAGCAAGCTCACAAGTAATTATCAAGAAGAGAATTTGAGTTAATCACTAGCTCTACAAATTCTCAACACATCATACTTCACCTCAAGAGTTTCATTCATCTCTATGACAGTTTCACCGGACTGTCCATCATCTTCTGTACATCCTGCAAACATGCACAAACTATGAGATTTAAAAATACAAGACTTCATAGCCTCATCTGCTTCTCTTGTCAACATAATTCTTCTGAACTATTCCAATAGTCCATGAGATCTTTCTCATTGATCTCATCACCCAGAATTTCACCCTGTTCTGGGACACAAATGGAAACTTCCATTTTCAACTCAGCCTCTCTGAGTTCTTCACATCTCAATTGCACACTCATCATCTGCTCGAGCTTCCTCAGCTCTTCTGTTAACTGTATGTTTACCTGTTGTTCCCTCTTTGCGTGTACCCTCTGCCATTTCACTTTCTTCCTCATGGTCCAACCATGTCTCTGGTCTTTCGTATTTCTCTGCAACAATTCCATCAATAACTCAAGGTGAACTGCTATCTCAACTTTCTCCCTCTCATACTCTTCATCAATCAACTGCTTCCATATGCCATTTGCCTTGGCATTTTCCTTCTTCTTTCTTCTGCTGTGGTCTTTCTCAGAACCTCTGAAATGACTATCACCAGTCATCTTCTCCTCCTTTGTGAACTTCATCTGTTCACTTGTGGATTTCATTCAATCCCCTTTTCAGCAAGCCTCCATACTTGCTATCCAACAATGCAACTCTCTTCCTATGCTTGGTATCTTTCAGTTCTCTGTCTTGGAATCATTTATGGGCAACTTTCTTGATTCTCTTTGCTGCAAACAACAACTGTAGTAATTATTGCGTTACAATGACCAAACTCTTTGGGTGTTGCGCTCCGCCGATCATGCACCCAATTACATTCAAACCTTTGACTTGGCTTACGACTCTTTTGACTCTAGAGTTGACATCACTCTTCATCTTGAATGAAAAATACACCCTCTTGTACAATAACTCAATGGTTTAACTTGACTCAAGCTATCCAAATTTTCATTTGACCTTAACATCTGATTTGACTTCCAAGCTTGACCCAATAATTACAATAGTGGATATTTTGACTCTAATTCAAGTTACACAACATACCAATGAACATCCACCCTTAATACATTCTCATGATGTAAAATCTCCCCGTTACCAATTCTCTTTCATACTCCATTCTTATGATAATATCATAAATCACTAATTACATCATGATACCTTTAGCCTTTAAATTGAAATGCAATCCACTTTTCCCAAGATTTATTTTATGATGAAAATAAATAAACCACTTAATTTTCAACATTTAAAATACCTTTTGGAAATGAATTTTCATACCTTACCCTCATCATCTTGGCGCAGACAATTTTCCTGCACTTCCATGCAGCTCCTTCTTTGCAGTGATGGTTCTCATGCAACATCGTTTCTCTTCAGTGCACAAAAACAATTCCTTCATAGGAATTTTCCAAAACTTTCTTTTAACATGGTGGCATCAACATATTTCTCCGGCAACAACAAACACAAACTGCACTATCTTTGGGACAAAACAATGTGAACACTTTCACATGCATTACAAGCAACGATCAATCATGATCTTTAACTTATTATCTCTCTTAAAATATCTCTCTTCCCACTCATGAATTTTGGTGAAACACTCATAAAGTGTATATGGCCTTAAGCACTATTCTTTTCAATCTGAATTACATATCCATTTTACGTTATTTAAATAACATAAAAACTCATTTGACTTACCACCTTCATAGTGTGCCCACCGATAGTTCTTAAGCTTCCGCACTACATTTCTTTTTCCGAAGTATCAATATATATAGCAATGCAAAATATTATCAAAATATTTGTAAAGAGAATGGCATAGCCGAACCAAATCTTATCCATGATACTGATGATACTGATGGCACTTTCTCAAACATTACTTCAACGTAGAGAACCTCCCAAGCTTTCCACTATTCTCAATTTACATGACCAATTTAAAAAACAATACATTTCCACCTTCACACGTTATAATTTTGTACCTTTTTGTCCCCAGAAAAACAATTGGTTGCTTGCAGACATCAAAGAATTCAAGTTGATTATATGATTATGCAAAGTTGAAAACCACAATTCACGCACTTCCGTTCTCAAAGCTCTGCTGACAGAACTCCATGTTCGAGATTGATAAAGCAGTACTCGGCGACCTGTGAGTGGCGGTATGAGATCATCCTAAGTGGAAATGAATATCTCTATCTTCTGGATGAAGCACCGGAAGCTACACTTCTTGAACTTGGCCAACGGTGGAGGCTCAATTAATGAGTACACTTGAAGCACAAAATGAAGTTTTCAATGTACCCATGGGCATGCTATAAAATGAACTGTATGCTTATTTCTCTGTTTCCATGGTCTTTTAATTAGGGAAGGATGGTGTACATAAATAACAAAGTAGATATTCATTGGAGGAACAAGTGTCTGAGAGGTCCTGATGCAACCTCGTCAATGACTTCTACAACTACTGCAATGCTGGAAGATAATCGTTGCAATGTTGTTGAATTGTATGACCACGGACTTTGCAAAGCCCCTGGCACCACTGAGGAAGAAACTCAAGAGGTGGAGAACCTTCCAAATACTCAGCAAATGCTTCAATTAGCCTGTGCATATATTTAGGTGGAACTCCAGCAGCAGTGGTCGCAACATCCTTTGGATGCACAGATACGAAACATTTCCTGATCCAACTAGCTTCATTTAGACGAAGAGCTAGTATTAGTGCCCTCAGATGTCTGCCTTGACTAAGTGCTACATCCACTGCCTCTGGTGTGACATCAATGTCAAGATCAGTTGGATCAAAGACAAAAGAGTCATCCACTGAATACATCAAAACACCTTCCATGGTTGCAGCTGCCCATGATCTCCCAGTTGGTGAGATTCTCAAACATTTTGTGGAAACAACAGGACAGCCATGATTAGTTGCAGTTCTTGGTAAACCATATCCTAGATGTCCCTTTATTTGGCCCTATGATTTGTATCTACAGCCATCGCATTCGGCTTGCATAAACTACTACCCCAGTTTGACAAGACCGAGAAATGATTCACAACTCTGATTTTTTGGATGTGCAACTCTGGTTTTAAATAATACAAAACTGCAGTCTATATTGGCCAAAATCGATAATTCCGACTCACAATTCACACTATTAATTTCAAACTTCATTCAACGTAATGACATTCTGATGCAATGTGGATACAATGGAATATTTACCATACAAGAGACGTCAACATAAAAGAGCAAAACGTTGTATGGGCAGGCTTGTGCGTTACGGAGTTGTGTTGTTGCTAACGCAGTTACAAAATTGGAATCAATGCCAACTTTGAGCTACTGCTCACGCGGCTACAGCATCCCAACCTGCAGACTTTGTGGCGTTGGAATGCCAGCCTGGCGGAGGAAACACAGTTGCTGGGCTCCCTTCTGCTAGATAGGCGACAACAGCTCACGATGATGATGTTGGCAATGACAATGGCTACGACTCAAGCTTTGTATAAAACTTTCAATTGTGCCTTCGCATCTGCATGTGGCTCCTCAACACATTCAAAACCTACTCTCACACATTGACCTCAATGCAGTAATCTATCACACACACGGTTCTACCCTTGCTCTGATACCAAATGATGCAGGGATTCTGCAATAAAACAGATCCTTCCGCATAATAGAGTATGTGTTCCCTTTTTATGAAATCTTCAATCAAAATCGTCATTTAAAACCATATTCAATTCAACTCAAAATACATATAAAGGAGAGAGAACAGAACATAAACAAAATACTTGCTTATAATAATACAAGAAAATTACAGATTCAAACCATTTTGGCCGAATATTACAATTGTTGGCCTCTCGGCTCTCGCCCTTTACATAAACTCTCACACCATTTCTCTCTATCTCTCTCTCTCCTATTCCATTCTCTGTGTGCCCCTATCCTCACACAAAGTTTTACATTTATACATAATTATGGATTAATTCCAATCCATGATTTCCTCCACAACTATCTCAACCAAACTCTAAAATAGATTTATCCATTTTCTGACTCAACTAAGTTCCATTTAAGGAATTCCTAATCCCTAAATTATCTATCCAATCCAACTCCACTCATATTCTCAATTAATTTAAGAGAATATTTACAATAAATCTTACACTCACGTTTTCCTCTCAATTTATTTTTTTAAAATGTACATAATTTATAAAATAATTACAAAAAACATCACCCCCTAAATCACACAAATAAATAATGAAAATTAAGCTCGATGCTCCTGCATCAAACTTGCAGCATGTTGGAGGACTGAATGAGACCATTCATTCACGTTTTCAAGAACTAGGTCTTGGAGCATTTCTTAGACTCGATGCTTCATATACATATGACACATATTACATTTGTAGCTAGAAGATAAAAACCTAGATAGACATCAAGAAGAAGTCTACTAACCTATAATAAACTCTTGCTCATGAAACCCATGAAGCAAGTACAAAAAACATTTTATTATCTTTGTCTTCTACTTTACATAATTACAAAGTCAACATGAAGACCGGCCTAGTTACACTTTTCAACACTCCCTCTTAACTAGGGACGGATTCATACAGGTACCTGGTCACTTTCAAACTGAAGAATCTCATAAGAAGAATCGGATTGGTAATCACATCTGTATAACATCATATCAACCAGCATTGTCCTAGTGCAAGGCCTTGACTAACAGCCCCATCTCTCAACGAGATAATGGGCTACAATGCTGGCAAGACACATGACCAATATACACCATATTCATTGTCTATCCAAGGTACTAACCCCACCTAGGTGTTCCCAGAGTATGACCTTCTTGGACTATTCTTCTCTTGGGTAGCCAACCCTCAAAGAATATCGGTCCACGACTACTCTTATCTTGAATGCCCTATCTCATTCTCAAAGAGTATCGAATGCCAGATGATTACCCAATCCTCCATTATGTCTTCCAGGTGAAGACCAGAAAGATGTGTCTATCCATTCTCTTCACATGGCCTTCACTAAGACTTACGGCTGTTAGTCCTGGTCTAGTGCATGACATATGTAATAGAGAATCACATGTCACTCCCTCTCAACACGGGAAGGACATACTTCAAGTTTGTTCCAAGTAAGAAACTTACCACCAGGCTCCCTCTCAACCAGGGTCCTGCAGCAGTAATCCAACTACTCATGAAGAATTCCTCCCCTCAATGTCATGGATTTCGATATTGAGGAATCTTCAACTTTTGGCTTCATAGGGCACAGATCATCCAACGCTTTCAGTCACGAGTCATGTCCACTATCAGAAAGTGATTCATCAGTCCTTCTCATCTGGTCCACCGTTATGCCATGCTGCTTTTCTTCGAATCATTTCCAAGGATCATACATCCTTTCTCATGATTAGCAGCCTTGCACAAATTCATCAAGATAAACATATACATATGAACTTTTAAAACAAAAGTTACTTCAGTGATGATCTTTCACCATGACATCTTCTTGTAGGCATCGACATCCTTTATTCAAATTAACACATCCCCTAATGATATGTTTTGTCAAGGGTCTTCTTATTTACCAGACATCTGTCAGAGTCTACATATCCTCCCAGGAGATCTCCTAGTCACATCTTCTTGACTTTCAGATGATAACTGCCTCTTGAAATAGTTGCATTTCATGATCTCTTCATTTCTACACATTCTCCATTCCCAGGAACTTACAAATTTTCTAGTTTCTCGTTCACATACAACCACCTGATATTCCATGAGGACATGTTATGTTGATTTCATCTGTCAGTGCACCGAGAGATACTCCTCCATAGATCATATTTCTAAATACAGAAGTCCATTACCTGCAACCATATGACATGACTTCACAGCATCTACTGTCAGCATATAAATATATACATACCTTATATCTCATACCTCAGCATATGAGTCATCCTTCAACAGTTTTACTAGAATGAAGAGGTTCATTCCCTTGACGTGCTTTATTCATATGTTATCACCTCCCAGAATTATGTTTCCATGATGACCCTTGATCTTGATGACTTCTTTCCATTAGTATTGTTATCAGAGAGGTTTTCCAAGAGTTGTTTTACCAAGAACACCTATCATGTTTTTATTAGGATGTTGCACTACTTCTTATCATACAACCAACAGAAATCACTTAAAGGAGAAAATGATCTCAATCATAGTGGAGATCTCTCACTTCTTCTTTCTTAGATTTCTTTGCATCAGGTTATTCTCTCATTTCTAAGATATGGGCTTCTTCCCTATTTCTCTTGTCCTTTACAGATTTAGGACAATCTCTTTTATAATGCCCACGTTCATCTCATCTAAATCATCGTGCTTTGTCCATACTATTCTGAGGACCAAACTTACCGAATCTTCCTTTCTTTCTCGACGTGACTGCAAAGGCTTGATTCCCTTCACTTGATCCTATAACACCTTCGACTTTTCAATCTTGTTTCCTCTATATTACAAAGAGACCCTAAATAATGGAATGGTGTGGCTTCCTTCTTCCCGTATAAATCTAAAGTGAAGTTTCCCCATTCATCTGGCAGAGCTTCCAACACCACTTCAGTAATCTCACTGTCAGACATTACTTCTCCCTCTTCCTGCAGATGATCTCAGAGAGATTGCTTCTCCTGCAGTACTCACAGAGAATAGCTCCACCAATTTCTCATATATTCTTTTGATGATTCTAGATTTGATACATCAAAGATGAGAGAGTATTTTATGGATTCTGTAAGAATCCTTTAGGCTCTTATATCTCCCTTCATGTATTCGGCATGACTTCATTGTACTTGTCTTCTATGTAGGAAATTTTGAAACCCTAATCAGTTTGAAGTTTTATTTGCAAAGAAGACATTTTGATAGATTCACATGAAGTCATAAGGATACTTACTTAAGAGAGTATATTTCCCCTTCAGCGCCTTCCTTGATGATGACAAAGAGATTAGGAACTTATTCCAAGATAGAATTCTTCAATCTAGGTGATCTTGGATCCTTGATGGTAAAGGATGTCTTCAAAAGATAATGTCCTTTTCTTAACAATGTCTTGAATGTAAATCTTTGATGGCAAAGATTATTTTCTTGAAAGGCTGATCCTTTACTGAAAATAGCTTAAGAGTCTTCCTTGCAAACTTATTTGACTTTACACCCAAACTTTGAGTTTTGCTTCCTGGAGTGTCTTTTTGTCAAGTAGCCCTTGAGTTCAACACCTTAGCTCCGAAACCATGTTGAGAATTTGGAGGGCTAGAGATTAATTCAAATTCTCTTCTTGATAATTACTTGTGAGCTTACTTGAATTACTTACGTCTTCTCTTCTTTAGCTTAGTTAGTCTTTCATCAAGTCAATTATCAAAAATACATGACACAAAATTAGGCTCTTAGAGCCAGGGCAAAACCTCTCCCTCTTGGAGAGGAAAACCCACGAGAAATTCTTCTTATAGATTTCCAGATGACAAGTACCGTGACCCAACTTAGACCCTTGACTTATATATGCATCCAAGAACTTGTCCTTACTTCTTTGATGTCCTTCAATGCTGATCCTTCTTTCATTCACTGATTTGCACTAACTGATTTGTATTGTTCTGCACCAGCACTTCCCTTATAGACAATTGAAACCTCTGTTACTTTATATATATATCAGCTGTAGTAAGGAAAGTCCCACTTTCTCCCATAATCTAATTGCTACTTCTCTTTGTAAACAATTGTTCCAATCTTCTGGTGGATAATCGGCACTCTTGTTTCAACAAACCGCAACTCCTTTTTATATCAAGATATCACAGTGATATGTGTATCTTACACAGCCTTAAAACCACACTGCATCTCACTCAAAATCCGCACTGCACTTCAGGTATATAAACATTGTCCTTTAATTACCCTTTAACATCCGCACTGCACTTCAGGTATATAAACATTGTCCTTTAATTACCCTTTAACATCCGCACTGAAGTTCTTATCAAGAATCCGCAGACTGTTTCATATATGACCGCAATTTTGATTTGGATATCACCGCAAAAACTCAAATGGATATCACTGCAAATTTCAGTTGAATATCACCGCAATTCTATATTGATGACCACATTATACTTCAAGTATAAGCACATTACTCTTCAGGTGTAATCGCATTACTCTTCAGATGTAATCACATTGCTCTTCAGGTGTAATCGTATTACTCTTCAGGTGTGACCGCAAATCTTTTTCATCCCTTATCCACAGATCAGTCGTATATATACGGACAGTCTTATTATCTTTAGGCCGACCACTAATTATGCTGGTAAGCCAACTTATCATTTGATTGGAGGCCAACTTCAACACATCGTAACATAGTTTAACTTGCAGCATGTTGCAGGACTGAATGAGACCATTCATTCACGGTTTCAAGAACTAGGTCTTGGAGCATTTCTTAGACTCGATGCTTCATATACATATGACACATATTCCATTTGTATCTAGAAGATAAAAACCTATATAGACATCAAGAAGAAGTCTACTAACCTATAATAAACTCGTGCTCGTGAAACCCATGAAGCAAGTACAAAATACATTTTATTATCTTTGTCTTCTACTTTACATAATTACATAGTCAACATGAAGACCGATCTAGTTACACTTTTCAACACCTTAGAATATCCATCATAGGAGACCTCATACCAAGACTCCTCCCATTGTTTAAAGTCCATAAATAGCAGAGGGTTTTGTTTGTGGTGATAGTGGGCCACTACCCCATTGTTGTCTCTTGGTCTAGTAATAGCCTTGTAGGGCACCCCTCTCCAAGGCCTGCTAGATTTTGCGGTAACAAAGCCTTTGGAGACTAATGAAGAATTTAGGTATTGATCTACTTTGTTGTATGGTTATGTTATGTTTTTCAATTGTTGCTTATATGCTATAAAATTCTCTTGGTATTATACTTATATGAAGGCCTAGTAACAAATTCAATATTCATTTAGGAATGAGAAATGTGAGGAGGTTCTCCCTCTTGCGGATTTGTTGCTTAACATCTACAGTTGTTTTCCATTTTTCTATCCAAGCTGCAGATTTGGAAGTACATTTCAACCATAAAATATCTCCTTCACATCTGTGTCGATGAGTGGCAAACTTAGCCCTCCAAGACTTGATTTTATGGCTTATTTTCAGCAAACACTTTGGGGTACTTTGGGGTAAATTGTATTAAATTGATTCCTGTTACGTTATATACATGAGTGATGAATGCATCAAATAAGTTATTTCATCCAGGAAGTTGAGTTTGGTAAACTAGCCCTTTTCAGCCATATAGTCTACCTCAACATAGTTGAGTGTAACATATTAGTTCATTCATTTATCAAATGTTCCATGACTCCATTAGCCCTTAGATTGATAGGCACTAGTCTTACATCATCCAATTTTTGTCTTTTTCCCTCATTACCCTTTCATTTCCCTTCCACACCCCCTTTTCCATTTCCACTGCCACATAGTATTACTACAACCACATTGTTTTATCAAAGCTTATTTTTCACCTTAAACCTGCATTCCATAGCCTTAATGCTATCCTTAGGGAAGCCCCCCTTCAGTTAGAAAAAAGCCAACCAAAGTGTGAAGAAGAGTTATTGACCAAAGTGTGAAGAAGAGTTATTGTGGTGACACTGGGTATAAGTGCACAAACTAGGCACTTAATGCTTAGGCCTGTACATCACACATGGGTGCTAGATCTTTTCCAATGGACCACAAATGAGGAATGATGGAGTTAGACTCAGCTACCATTGTTTGAGAAAAGGAAGAAACAATGCACTAGAGAACAGATTGGAAAGACAACTCAAAACAAGAGCAGAGGATTGTTGTGATCGTCAAATGGGCAATGAGGGCAGCCCAAGACAGGAGAGGAAGCAGCCCAACACCACAAAGGAAGTTGCAAAATGATAGAGCAAGTACAAGATGCCAATAATACTGCTGTATCAACAACTGGAAACAAGGCCAGCAAAGTAGAATTGATAAAAAGGGACATTTCTCACCTTAATCATACTTGTTTTTAGAATAAAATCATATGTTTAAATAAAATAAAATAAAATAAAAAAGCAACAAGAATAAATGTTTACAAATGTAGAGAATAGATGGTTGGAGAGAAAATGATAGCTAATGATTCGTTGTGAGATTAGCAATAAACCTCTAGAATTGGATCAACAATGATGTGAAATTCCATTCTATGCATAGGAGTTGGAAGGGGAAACTCATAACTCTTTTCTTATTATTTAATTATATTTCGTAGGAATGAAAACATTATTATATTTAAGCATGGGAATGTTGAAAATGCACAAGAATAAAATAGTTGGAATGATGTGCATTAGTAAGAATACTGAAAAATATCATGTGGCTAGGTGCACATAGATAGGCATGAACATCTAGGATGCTGCATAAGGATTAAGAATAGTATGTTGTTAAATATGACAAGCATAGGTCAAAGTGATTAACTAAGAGTAGTGTGAATATGTAGCATAGTGCATATAGATATGCATGGATTTCGACAATGTTGCATAAGGATTAAGATTAGTATGTTGCTATATATGACAAGAGTAGGCCAAAGTGATTAACTAGGATTAGTGATGAATACATAATCAAACTGTAAACTTTCCAAACCCTAGGTGACTTTTGTCCTATGCTTACTTACTAAATAAATTAGATCTTGAAATTACTCAATAACAAAAATGAAAAATCTAAGCATGCATCAATCACACGTGGTTGGAAAATACAATGGAAGCAAAAAAATATGAAACATAAAATCTGTCCTTCAAATCAGCTTATCATTGATGATTTGGAACTTGCAATGACACCTCAAAAAATGCATTTTTCTGCCTATTGGATGAGAAAACTGCAAAAGAAGTCTGAGAAACCTGCTATACGACTCTCTCCTTACAACTGTATGGATTGTATGGACTGTCTTTGTAGCTGTACAAATCCGTACAGTCTGAACATATGACAGTACGTAATTCACTGCATGGATAAATCAACATACTGCAATCACTGTTGGGCTGCTCTTCTCACTGTTGCACTATTTTATCCTTTCCTATGCATCTTTCTTCACCTTCAGATGAAATTGCTTCCGTAAAGAATCAATGTGTCTTTTCCCTCTAAATTTGAGTCTAAAAAATCAAATTTAGACTCGAACTGCTAAAAAATTAGACGACCACTTTTTTTTACTAAAGTGAATTACAAAATAGAATCGCCTTTCCAAAATTAGAATTACTTTTTCAAAAATATCACGAACTACTTCACACATGTTCACACTAAACATGTACAGAAGTTCATATCCAAGCTATAATTCTCAACAATCCAATCTTAGTGAGGAAGGAATACTACACCAATGCAAGTTTGTCTTTGAATACCTCAAACTTCCCTTTTGCCAAGGGCTTGGTCAGAATATCAGAAATCTTGAGTACACATTGAAGCTTCACTGCTCACTTTTGAATCTTGTCTTCAATGAAGTGATAGTTGACCTCTATGTGCTTAGACTTGTCATGGAACACTAGATTCTCGGAGAGTTTGATAAAACTATGATCATCACAATAGATCACAGTGGGATCAAACTCCTAATGAAATAAACCCGCAAGCAACTTGTGAAGCTAAATGGCTTCACAAACCATTGTACTAGCTGCCATATACTCTACCTTTACTGAGATAAGTGCCATAGAAGTCTGTGTCCTGCTGAACCAGGATATCATCATTGATCCCAAACTAAAACATCATTCTAAGGTGCTCTTCATGTCTATTGCACTGCCTACCCAACCTAAGTCTGTATACCTGTTGAAGCCTCGGAATTCCGTTGCAACAACATGGGGGAAAACCACCTAGTCCGGACCTTAGAGCAAGTCTTTTTCCGTTTGGTATAGTGGCTCCGACTGAGGATAAAGGAACCAGTTTCCCAATAAGGATAATGAGGGTGTGTTTTGTTTATAACATGCAAATGGGAAATGATTTAATCTATCATATGCATTTAACTAAAAATATCTGTTCTACTATATACCCGGGAGTGTTCATTCCTTAATGCGATCTAAAAAAAATATCTTCCAACTATTGGTAATGAAGATTTGTAATATTCCCATTTTAGCACATAGCTAAATGGAATATTAAAATTTTGTTTTTATCACCTAGCAGCTTAATAAATGGGTAAGGGAACCCATTCTTATTGAAGACATGAATAAAATCCCTCATAATGTGAAAGGGATCATCAGAGTAGCCTTATTTTGCACCCTCAAGTGTGAAAAGGGGCAAATGCATGAAGACAAGGTCAGGTTTGACCAAGTCAACAGCGCTGCCATAGGAGGAGTGGATCACTTTAGAAGACAACGCAGTGTGAATGAGGAAGAGGATTTTTGGTGGAGGAAACCCTAATGAGTGGGACCCGAAGAAACCCTAATGAGTGGGACCCATGGAGAGAGAGAATTCACTTGTTTAAAAGGAGGGCAAGGCATCCATTGTTATTCATGAATTGGATTATTGATTTCATTGTCTATGCAGACATTGTGCATTCTTTTGTTGTTTAGCAAAGTTGCCGGAGGAATTTCTGTTTAGGATTTCTTCACCTTCTTGAGAGGCCTCTTGAGGGATTGTTCTTCATTCTCCACATCTCTTGGCTCAAGGCCAAAGCATCCTCCTTCAACTACAGCGCAGTTTCTGTTGAGAGCTGGGTTGTGTTGCAGGGTGTTGTAGTGGGGGACTCCACAACACCATCTCCTTGGCTCATCTTTCAGAGGAGCGAGCTTCTATTCCTCTAAAACGTTAGTGAGGGATATTCCGAAGCTTATTGCAAATCATTGGCATCAGGCCAAGTACTTCCCTTCACCATCAGCGCAATCACTCCTCTAGACTTCGTTATTTCTTAGTGCAATTGCAGTGGGGACTTGCTCCACTATTTTGGAGGGTGAGATCTTCAGGGATTGGATCAGCCTTTCACCTAAGAGATGCTTTGGATGAGATTCAGCCATCATTTGCAGCATCGTTAGCTATCTTCATTCATATCTATTTTCTGAGTTGCAGCTGTTGCCCAGCAACTCCGACATTTCTGCAGATTTTCCATTTTGTGTATATTTCAGCCAATCCTTCTAAGGATTGTGTATTGTTGTTTCCAGGGGTTGAGATTTTGCTCCCCCTCTTTTATTTGAGCTATATATTGTCACATATGTGTATTGACACTATTTTGCAGCAGTTCCCCTTCATAGACTGCGCAATCATAGCTTGACTTATCATATGTAGCAGTGTATTTCATGATTATTGTACTTGTGTCTTTGATGGTGGGTTTGCCTAAGCTTGAGTGATCATTTCCTCAAGATCTTGTACACTTTCTGCTACCATATTATTTGTAAGATGGCTATGAGGTCTTATTGCATTTTCTGAAGTTGACGTTATTCAATGCTATTTCCAATCATGTATATGTATTGCTGGATCTCCACATTGGTAATATATTGAGATATTCCCAATAGTGTCGCTGTTCATAATTTGGAATATTACAGTGGTATCAAAGCATGATCTCTGGCTCAACCTGTGAGTCTCAGCCAAAGAATATCAAGATGATGAAGAAGATGAGTTTACTCTCATCTATTTTCAGATCCAGAGGAGACCTCTCCAAGGAGGTCAAGAAAATTGAAGAAAGGGAAGAGGAAGGACCATGCACTTCCTACTCTCACAGAGAAGAAGACCAGAAGCATGAAAAACACTTGGAATTCGAAATTCTAAGTGAGTACCTTGCTAAATACCGAGCAAAACCTAGAGCCTTCCAAAAGACTCTAGCTTTTCCACAATTTATGCAGCAGAAAGAAGAAAGAAGATCCCACAGCCATGGGAAGATGAGAGGCAATAGATTTCTATTGTCCACATTTGATGGACCACTCACATGTGCAGCAGAAGTTTGGGTGAAGAAGCTAGAGGCTTTCTTCCTGCTACATCCTGTAGTAGATAGAGAGGCTGTAGAAGTTGCAGTGCTGCACCTTGAAGATGAAGCAAAGATTTGGTGGATCAGCCATCTAAGCCATGCAAGGGTTTCAACTCTTGCTGAGTTTTCTCAAAGAATGATCAGAAGATTTCGCAAAAGGAGGGAGGAGCCCTCACCACCAGCTGATGAGGCATGTACCAGTGTTGTTGAGACCATGGAGGAGCAGCCTTCATCTTCAACAGTTTGGGAGGCCAACACTTGTGAGGAGGAAACTCTTGCAGTCCTACAAGGAGCTTCCACATTTCACCAAGGTATGATTAAAAATCCATCTCCTATCATTTCAGCAAACACTTTGGATGGGTCTACATCATTGCATGCAGTTGACCTAGAGCAGCAGAATAGCACTGCGCTGTACAAAAACAGTGATGAAGAAAAGAGGAACCATTCCTCATGTAAGCACTCAAAGAGCAGCTTCATTCAAGAAGCCATGAAGGAAGCAATGAGAAGGAGCAGACATCTGGAGATAAGAAACTCTTTCTCCTCTCTAGATGACACTCTCTCAATGAGCATGCCACAGCTCAAAGAGAGACTTCTACTGGCAGCAGATCCAAGACCCCTTTGGTTTTGGAAGACCATGCATGAGGAGGAGATCTCAAGGAGAGATTTCAATGGAGGTGCACTCCCACACATCATGGAGTGCAAGATTCTTCAACAGTTTGAGGAGGTTCTTTCCTTCTCACAGGAGCAGATAGAAGATGGAGGACATCTTCGGAAGGATAACATCTCTCATGACTGTGTTGGACATTCCTTGAGCCATGCACATCATGATGGGAGGTTTTTTCCTAACACCTATTTGGGTCCTTATAGGGTCAAATTGATCCTCGGGAAGAATGCATTCCAAGATCCCATGAAATGCAGCAATCTGATTTGGGATGATGGTAGCCCTCATGGGAGGAGTACCAAGATGAAGGGTGGAAGAAGACATCCACAATTGATTGAGTGGATGTGGATGGTGAGCAAGAAGTTGGTAAGCTACTTGCAGATTTATGATACCTTGCAGCAGGAGGCTTGGCTGCGCTGCTTACTCTTGAAGGAGTTTGGCCATCACTTAGCATACACTCTTTCCAAGGGTATGAGGATGGAGAAGATGTGGCAGGATGCTGGCATCATGGAGCAGCAAAGAGTATGGGTGCATAGTGATGATGCAACATTCATATCATATACTATGTCTTCATCACATATCTTGTATGATGAGAGCATGAGGAAGCAGCAAAAACATTTGTTGTTGGGGTTATTCTTGGGAGAGCAAGAGCAGATTTGCTCTCATTTCTTGTATGATGTTGCAGGAGTAGGAGATGGCACAATCATGGTGCAAAAGGTATACTCCTTGACCTTTGATGGTCAGGAATTACTTCCACCCTGGGAGAGATTCCATATTTGCAGCAACATTGTTGGAGGGTTGCCCATCTATGTTGAGGAAGCTGAGGGCAATAGCGCTGTGCCATCTATAAACTATCTAGTGCCTCATGCACAGGAAGGAGGAGCTCTTGCTCCAAGAAGAGGGATTCTTGCATCCTTGCAAGGAAGTCCCCAGGATCTCATGTATGGAGATCAAGGCACAACTCATGTTTTACATGTGCCATTATTGAGGAGGTGTGGAACCTTGGAGAAACAAGGAGAAGATAGGGAGAAGACCCAACATCATGAGATGAGGAGAACACATCCCTATTCATTTCTGGAGGTTGATGCACCTAAGAAGGTCATTGGATTGCACAGTGGAAGCATGGACAGATTTGTTCATTCACTTATGCAATCACCTCTTGATAATGATGTCTCATTGTATGGAGACATTTTTCCGGCGAAACCACTGGACCAACAGAGGAGGATGGATGCTTCACATGTTGGGGCACCACTCATTGATTTCAGGAGAGTGGAAACCTTGGGAGATAACTTCACAGCGCTGAGAGTCTTGGGTAGACTCAAGGAGGAGAGAGCAATTCTCTCAACATCATTTTCACCCACTCTCATTTCAGATTTTGCGTTGTGGCAGAAGCAGCAGGGGAAGGATAGCAGCCTTCCAACTTGCATCTTTGGCATGGGAGATGTCAAAGAAGAAAATGACCATATGTCAAGTGTCCTCCATGAAGAATCATCAGCGCTATCACTATGGAGGATAGATCCATGTTGGAGCTCCGAGTTGTTGGTGGAGTATTCCTAGGATCATATTGCTTGCATGATATTGACAGATTAGCATATAAGGAGATGCATAGATCATGTGCAGATGGAGGAGATACATAACTCTTTGGAGTAGTTAGCACAGCCACCTCTTTTCTCTTTGAGGATAAGAGGAGACTCATTTTTGAGCCACTCCATTTGCATGAGCAAAACTTATGGTAAGGGTATTGTTTATTTGCATAATGATTTGTATATTCATCCCTTAACCATATGTGTACAGGATATTGCTCCAAGGAGGAGCATTTTTTTTAGACCCCATGGTCTACTTGAGGCCATGAGCACTATTGGTAACCACTCCCTAGGAGAACTTGGGGAGGAAATGTATTTTGGAGGACATACTCACCTTGCACCATACATCATTCACTTTCTCCATACATTTGAGAAGAGTAGGACAGCAAACAAGTGGTTGGGAAGCCACACTTTTTGTCACACTCTTTTGCAGTTGAGGGTCAAACTGCATTGGTTACAATTGAGGGACCATTGTCCTTCTCCCTTGCCACACATGACAGCAAGCATGGTTCTCATTATGGTTCATTATGTTGTTGTTGTCTTTATGTTTGTTGAGAGCATGATTGGGGGAATGGCATATTGGTTGGATGTGTCCCTTGGGGGAGAGATCTCCCACATTAATTGCATTGCACGTTCTAATGGGAGCATGAGAGCACATGTGGCCACTACAGCAAAACATTTGTTTCCATTTGAGGTGAGCCATATGATTGATTGGATGCCATATGGTGGTGACTTCCCAAATCATCACATATGAGATGATTTGGGACAGCATGTTTCATAACGTTGGAGAAGAGATCCTTGGAGGTCTAGTCTTCATTTTGCCACTTAAGGGCAACATTGTTGCAGCCCAATATCAGCATATACTCTGCACTTACCCTAAGTGGAGAGGAGGATAGCGTGGGGTAGGCTATTTTGTCTACCAAGATCAGATTTTCAGCCCACCTATATTGTAGGAGCCAAAGGTGGAAGATGATTGTCAGGAGTTACCATGTTGGGAGGTAACTCACTTTGTATGGATGATTGCTTGTGGGATGGAGGATCCATTTGGGGAAGATGTTCCTCAACACATTGCAAACTCCATGCCTTGGGTGGAGATTTTCCAGTTCTATCCTTGCAGTTGCTTGAGGACAAGCAACATTTGGGAGGAGAGGACTGTAATATTCCCATTTTAGCACATAGCTAAATGGAATATTAAAATTTTGTTTTTATCACCTAGCAGCTTAATAAATGGGTAAAGGAACCCATTCTTATTGAAGACATGAATAAAACCCCTCATAATGTGAAAGGGATCATCAGAGTAGCCTTATTTTGCACCCTAAAGTGTGAAAAGGGGCAAATGCATGAAGACAAGGTCAAGTATGACCAAGTCAACAGCGCTGCCATAGGAGGAGTGGATCACTTTAGAAGACAGCTCAGTGTGAATGAGGAAGAGGATATTTGGTGGAGGAAACCCTAATGAGTGGGACCCATGGAGAGAGAGCTTTCACTTGTTTAACAGGAGGGCAAGGCAGCCATTGTTATTCATGAATTGGATTATTGATTTCATTGTCTATGCAGACATTGTGCATTCTTTTGCTATTTAGCAAAGTTGCCGAGGGAATTCCTGTTTAGGATTTCTTCACCTTCTTGAGAGGCCTCTTGAGGGATTGTTCTTCATTCTCCACATCTCTTGGCTCAAGGCCAAAGCATCCTCCTTCAACTACAGCGCAGTTTCTGTTAAAAGCTGGGTTGTGTTGCAAGGTGTTGCAGTGGGGGACTCCACAACACCATCTCCTTGGCTCATCTTTATGAGGAGGGAGCTTCTATTCCTCTAGGACGTTAGTGAGGGATATTCCGAAGCTTATTGCAGATCATTGGCATCAGGCCAAGTACTTCCCTTCACCATTAGCGCAGTCACTCCTCTAGACTGCGTTATTTCTTAGTGCAATTGCAGTGGGAACTTGCTCCACTATTTTGGAGGGTGAGATCTTCTGGGATTGGATCAGCCTTTCACCTGAGAGATCCTTTGGATGAGATTCAACCATCATTTGCAGCATCGTCAGCTATCTTCATCCATATCTATTTTCTGAGTTACAGCTGCTGCCCAGCAACTCTGGCATTTCTGCAGATTTGCCATTTTGTGTATATTTCAGCCAATCCTTCTAAGGATTGTGTATTGTTGTTTCCAGGGGTTGAGATCTTTCTCTCCCTCTTTTATTTGAGCTATATATTGTCACATATGTGTATTGACACTATTTTACAACAGTTCTCCTTCATAAACTGCGCAATCATAGCTTGGCTTATCATATGTAGCAGTGTATTTCATGATTATTGTACTTGTGCCTTTGATGGTGGGTTTGCCTAAGCTTGAGTGATCATTTCCTCAAGATCTTGTACACTTTCTGCTATCATATTATTAATAAGATGGCTATGAGTTCTTATTGCATTTTCTGAAGTTGATGTTATTCACTGCTATTTCCGGTCATGTTTATGTATTGTTGGATCTCCACATTGGTAATATCTTGAGATATTCTCAATAGTGTAGCTATTCCTAATTTGGAATATTACAAGATTATTCAAAAGTTGAAAGAGATGAAAATTATGTAAAAATAATTCTTTTGATAAAATAGTTTAATCAAAAGGATTGTGAAATATGTATCGCATTTATATGTTTGATTATGTATGAGATAAGTAATCATAAACAAATATCAGTACAGAAGTGCATTTAACATTCACTTATGATAACAGCTCTAATATATAATACAAATAAAAAAATGATTGTCAATTTAAGAAGCAAAACTTAATATATCGTGTAGAAGTACCATATATACAAGGTTCTACTAATTCAAACTGACAGTAGTTTTCTGCTCCTCTTCACTTTCAAGCAATTTAATGAGTACAATAGTGCAACTTCAGTTAAACAGCTTCAATGTCAAAAGATAACAGATTTCGTTCCTTAATTCATCCA